>QWTY01024016.1:0-13820 GCA_008033365.1 Pseudorectes ferrugineus
GCACCTTAAGGATCCTTAATTAAATACTGAAGTAAAAACCCCTTTTCCCTTAACTGTGTCTGACTCTTAATTTTAAAACCAGAGAAAGGCATCAATTGTATGAGCTTTCTAAATCATAAAAGATTCTGTGGGGGGAAAAAAATTTATATACAATTGTCTGGGATCATGAAGTCGAGTTTTGAGAAGTTCACATTTTTATCACTCTTCTTTCTATCTTATTTCTACTTTTACTTATTTTTCTGGGGCATACACCTATGCCTGTCAGCAATCAGTTGCTCTCTTGCAAGTACCCCAGTATGGTAATTGTTCAAACTAATTTAAAAATATTGATTTTTTTTCTGAAAATTCTTGATCTCAGATCCATGCTTCATCATGCCAAGGTAAGTAAGTAAGTGTAAAATGGAATAATAATTTTTTTAAAATTGTTTATTTTATCAGAAAATTCATCATACCTCTGGTTTTGCTATAGAGAGTCTGTTGTCATGTTAGAATGGTAATCTACTTCACTCTGAGTTACCCCAGTTCTCCAGTTCTTCTCAAGGTTCTTTCTTCCATGCATATTATCATTCTACAGTAAATGGAGAGCCTCTGGCTTATGAGCATTGTGTAAGGACTTTTTTCCCCTTTATCAAAATTCTCCAAAGGCATGCAGTCAAATTTGAGTCAAAATGGTAGTCTCATAACACGAGTTACAATATTAGTGGTAGGTGCTTCGGGAGGTTTTAAGATATTAAACTGTACAAGTGATTTATTTTTCGCTTGTGTATCAGCAAATTTCTAATGGGCATCTAACTACACAGCTCTGTTGTTGTCATTGTCCCTTTTGATCAGCTGGCACAGCTTCAGAGTGGGTAGGTAGTGGGGGAATAATGCTGCTGCACAAGGGTTTGAAGAATAAGACTTAGCAACTGATGCCAGCAATTACTTCAAAAGTAGTAATCCAAGTGCTGTGTAGACAGAATAGTTCTTTAATGACAGTGGCGTGACTGAAAACACAGTGTCAAGGGTAGAAGCAGAGGGTGAGCCTTGAGTCACTGTCAGTGATTTTGCCACCACTGAGAAGCTCATTTCCAAGCCGGAGGAGGTTTGCAACACTTAGTCATAAAAAGGGAAGTGAATTCCCCTTTGAGATCAGCCATAGTAGCCTGTACCAATTATTATCTGTTGCTTTTTAATGTACTGAATGTTTTCTTTTTTTACCATCACTCTGTAATATAAATATTAAAGTAAGTTGTAGCCAGTATTATTATGCAAATCTCTCAGAAGCTTTCAATAATTAAAATCATCACATATGTTTTTAAATGTTAGCTTTTCTTAGTAAACTGAAACAACTCACCCTCTGTTTGTACACTTTAATTGGATGGAATGAATTCTTAGTTTCAATTTGTAATTATACACAAAACATCAAATTATATACAGATAAACCTATTCTATGTTTGTTTGGAGATTGAGCAATCCCCAAAATTAAATGCTGGAAGCTATTCCCCCATTATCTGAGAAATTATTTTTATTAGTGGAACAAATCTGGACATAGTTAGCTTTGTTTGACAAAGACAGAGGAAGTGCATATTATCATGTGTTTCTGCTTTTCAGTCATTCTTATAAAAAAGAAATTTATATGAAAATTTCTGTAATTCTTGTTTTCATAAAGTGGTATATTTAGCAATGTTAGTTTGATAAATATCCTTTGTAATTTATGAAGTAAAATAAAAGAATATTTAAAAGTAGGACTAATTTTTAAAATACTCAGCCTTCATCATACACGAATCTGTACATGTAATTGTACTTTGTATTTTTGAGAACATTTGTTTACATTTTGCACTTCCCTCAAGCTGGTGTTGTCAGTTTAATTCTTGTATAGTCATTATCAGTTGTCAGTTCTCAGTCTTGCCACAACAAGGCTGTTCCCTTTGAGCTCACCACCTTGTAGGAGACATTACAGACGTTTTAGAACCCAGGATTTTTTCATTAATCTAGCTTTAAAGAGAATTATGATGTTTCTATTACTACAGGCTTACTGCTTCACAGGATTTGTTGAGCCAGCTGAGATGATAGTCCCTCATAACAGCACGGAAGGTTTGGAAGGTGGGAGACTGATATGACTGGTGTACCAGTCTCTGTGGAAATCTGTCAGTCGTGACAGTTTTCACTAACTTCCAGTGCAATAATATTGTAATGGCATGGTGATGTAAATGTCAACTTTGTAACAGCATCCCTCTGGAAAATCTGAGTAGGTGGACAAAATTTTTTTCACCACAGGCTGAGCTACCCCAGCTTTTTCAGTTGGTGCAAATGTGACAGAGAATAAGTGGGGATGAAAGAGACTGTTCTCTGTGGGCAGTGTTTTGCAAAACAAAAAATCATTTTTCTATGGATGGGATTAAGAAGATCTCTGTTTCTATTGTGTTCTCATATTTTCAAAAAGTAGTAATATTTTAATGAAAAAAACCAAAATTCAGGTTTGTTATAGAATTAATCAGATAATTTAGTAACACAGAGAACAGTTATGAGTGCTTGCATGCATTATCCATCATAATGAAACACATTCTTTAGCAGATTTTATACAGCTTGTACTTCTAAAATAGACTGTTTCCATAAAATGATAACTACTAAAATATGTGAAATGAATTCAATAATGCAATGCCTAGAACTTGCAAGTACAAGAAGAACATGTACTAATTCCTATCCACCTCCATTGTTACCTTAAGGGCAGCTCTCTCCATAGCAACTGAAAACTTTTCAAGGCAGCAATAAACTAATCCTCTCCAGCTTCCAGAGCACCATCAAGGAATTTTAAAAACATTGGACTTCCAGCAGCTAAATACTTCTGAGGATTCAGAAGGCCACAAAGCTAGATACACAAGCATTCTTTTTCCCTTCAGAAGGTAAGAAAATAACATTTAGAAATAAATGCTCATAATATCCTTGTAACAATGATACATATTCCTAATTGCTAACAGTAAAATATATCTAAACACCGGAAGATTTCCTAATATCTGAAAACATATTAACTTTTATCTGACCGAACACCCATTTGAATTCAGCAGTTCTTTTTTCATTTTAAATACTTTGTTGGCAGAGTTTCCTTTAAAATAAAACACGTGGGTTGTGTTGCAGTTCAAAGAAGACAAACGTATATGTAGCTGTTTAACACATGTGCATTACTATCTGAATATGTAAGTCACTGCCAGCATCTGCCCATCAATAAAATCAAAACTTCTGTGGAAAACAGAAGTGAAACTTGTATATTTCTTGTGCTTTGATATTGAGATAGATTACCGTTAAAGCAGAGGGAGTGGTTTATTCGGAAGGATTGTGACAAGACAGATTTATAGTACAAAATGTCTTTTGCACCGAGAGTTAGCAAGTTAAGCTTGTATGTCTTGTTTATTCACTGAGTTCTTTGAGTGAAATTATAACCTCAGCATTGTAATTCTTCTGTCTGAGTAGTGATAAAATGTCACTAAGTTTTAAGTACATCCTGTTCCTTCTTTTTTTTGTGCTGTATAGCTGGAGTTTAGTAATGTTGGTAAAGTGTTTTCACAATATAACCTGCTTTACATTATTGCTGTGTAATGTAATTACTGCACATTCATATCAGTATTAAACTAGTAATATTTATTTACAGCTATTTTTGTTCCTAAAAAACTGTTTTCGTAATGAAATGAAAGTGAAAGCCATGGTATTTTCCTATTCTTACTGAGAAGAATTATTAGTGAATGCAATAACATGTCACTGAAATGAAAGCCATAGACTTTATTTTTAAGAAGAGGGAAGGGCACTTTGAGACAACCTCTTGTTGGTAATTCTAAAGAAGTTTTGAGGCCATGGTTGTCTTAGTTTCCTGCTGTTCTGTGCTGTAAAGCCCTTACAGGCTCCCTGTTGTTCAAAAACAGCTTGTCACTGCAAATCAGCTTAGCCGACCAATTAATAAATCCTTTCGAACATATTGCATTCGCACTAATTAAAGGGTTGGGTTTTTTTCCCCTTTACCATTCAGATTCTGCAGGTTTCGAGTTTAAGCTGTGAAGTGCAAACAACAATCCAGCATTCAGTGCAGATCACGCACTGCAGGAAGAGGAGATGTGTTTTCTGACCAAGCATCCAGCTCTTGGGGTGGTATGTTCTGCTTTCATATTCAGCGTGCTCATTGCTGAAGGACAGCCTGGGGAAGAGCATGGGCAGGATGGCAGCAATCCTCCCAGCAGAGGCTCTCTGGTGGAAGTTTTACGCGTTCTCTCAGCTGAAAACACTGAGCTCCACATGAACCACTCACGAGAACTGGTCAAAATGTTACTGGAGAGAGCTGAGTGCCCACAGCGGATTTATGGCATGCAAGAGGATTGTAATCTGGTTAGTGCTTCAATTAATGAGGGATATCTTTACAGGATCGTCAGTGAGTTCTAACATTATTTGCTAGTGATACTGTCCTGAATACGATACCTAAACATGTAAAAAACATGTTGTTGCAGCAAAAAAAAATTGTCCTTGCTGTGTTTCATTTTGAATTAGTATTATTTATCATTTGAGCTCATGAAGAGATATTCCAAACATGAGAGACATTCCTTAAAAATGCCATGCTTCAGTTGCATAACACTAATAACTTTCCTTTTAAAGTTGCCAAGTGTTTGTTTTCTAACAAAAATTTTTCTACTGAAACCTGATCTAACAATAAAAGCATGAGCTTGAATTTGGGGCACAGGATTTCCCCTCTGGAAAGACATAGGTAAACACTGGGGACCAGTTCTGCCACTTTTTTTGTCGTTGTTCTGGATTTTACTTCATAAAAATAAAACCCAGACAGGATTGTCTGAGATTTATGTGCCACTTCACTGAAACATTCAAGATTTAGGGGAGGGTTTTGGTAAGCAGTTCAGGTCAAGGAAAATGAAAGGCAGAACAATGAATCTACAAATCCAAATTGAAACTGGAAGTAGTCCAAGGTACAGTTGAACAGAGGGATTGGTTGTCTACTTGAGAATATTTTCAGAACTCATTCCTGATTCAATGAAGAAAGGACAGGGACAGTGTTAGTGAGCAACTTAGCTGAAAGGGACAACAAAGGGCTTGGTCAGCCTTGGCTTTCATTACTCTGGCTCTGGCACTGTTCAGTGACCTACATACAGCAGTGTCACTTTATACCATACTTACAAAGATGGCCAGAAAGGTGAATGCTTTTGCAAGGTGCTATTCTCGGCAATCTGCCAAGCCAATGAAATGGGAATCTTTTTATCCTGTGTAGTAGGCAGCTGCTTACTTAATTGACCCTTTCTAAAAATGCTCCCATTTTTCATACGAGCCCATATGTGAAATTTCATACATAAATGTTGTAGGTGCCTGTCATTACCTAAATGTATAATTTTTTATGAAGGAGATTATTCACATATGGGCAATGAATTTGCATCAGATACAGGCCGAGATTGAAAGCTGACAATGTATTAAACATGGGTATAGAGTCCTCCTAAACTTCACAAAACAGGGGACTAGGTTTTTGTTTATCCTCTTTGTTTTTCTTCTCGAGTGCCATGCTTTTTTCTTGTATTTGTGATGTATTTCTGGAGAGCTTGCCCACTGTGTCCTTGGATTGAAGAAATCTAAGGGAAACTTAGCTGGGGCTGACTTTTGTCAGTTCTGCTGCTCTGTTCGGGCTTCATCTTGGAAATTTCCTACGGGAAGAGTTTGAGGACTCTCACCATTTCCAGTACTCCTCCTTGTCAGCTGAGTCAGAAACACTGCACACATCCTGCACTGTCAGTGTTTCTGTGCCAGCACCACAGGAGCATGATTTTCTGTAGGAAATCCTTGAGAGAGACGTGGCATTTTCAGTCACATGGAGCCCACATGGCACTGTGCTGAAATCACCCATGATTATTTAACAAGATTTGGTAAACCAAGACAGCAAAAACTGTGCAAGAAGCACTGTCCTTCAGGATCATCAAAATTTGAAACAGAATGCCCCACCTTAGCTTGGCATTTTCTTCCTCATACTTGTTGGGAATCACTAATTGATTTCAGATTCAAATTTCCTTTCTAAATCCAGGATTCCATTTATACCACATGACTTTGTTTTCAGACTGATTTTATTACTATTTTTTATGTTATCTCTAATGGGCATTTAAAAGCGGTGAAGTTTAACACTTTTTTGAGACCATCTTCTGGTTTTTTTGTTATGTAGTGGCCCTAAGACCCTTTGGGCAGGGGCTGGAAGCTATTGAATGGCATCTGACACTTCTTTATCTCCTAAGCACACAGAAGTCATATATTTCTTGCCTTGGAAAGAAAATTTTTTGGAACTTGTGGCCACTTAAACAAAAGAAACTCAGACTTCAGTGCCCAAGTTCTGGGCTTCTTTATATAGGAAGTAAGCATTTCTAAATCAAGGACCTGCAGATGGTTTTCCCGTAAAAGTATTAGTAGCAGCAAAAAAACCCCCAAACTAACAAACAAACAAAAAAATCAACCCAATGGCAAACCAATTTATATCCTCTTAATATCTCTTCAAGGGTCACTTACCATGGGCTACACACATACTATGGAGTAACTGCATCTTTTACAATGCACCTGCTTCCTTCTAATTAGCAATTTTTTTTCAGTCATCTTCCTTGCAAGAGCAAACAATGGACTCACTGATTGCAATTTATCCTCAGTGGGTTTTAAAATCTTATAGAAATCTTTGAAAATCTTCAACCTCATGCCGTATATTTATTGTATTACTACTGAGTGTTCATAAAGGCTGGTTGACTGTCTTGAGATCTTTGGGACAGAAAACAGAATAGACTCCTCCTAGTCCAAAGAGTAATTCTCAGAGACTACATTAGGAAAAGTTAGGCTTAAAGACCTTGAAAAGCAGTGTAGGCAGGACACAGTGACTCATAATGTAATCTAGTTTATTTATGTATATAAATAGTTAATTTGGATATTAATATCCACAGTTTTCATTTTTTCTTCTATTTTAGATTCAGTATTTTGAGAATTTTGGTTAGAATTCTTCATATTAAAAAGTAGCAGCGCTCTCAGTTCCTCCAAGGAACTTTGACTTCCGAACACGACCATGTGAGTTTCATTAATGCAGCTTCAGTGTAGGAAAATGAACTAACATACAAGGTGAGCCCCACCAACCAACACATCATGCTTGTAGCCACAAAAATTTTATTCTTACAAACTGGATTCTGTCTGGATTCATTAATTTATTAGAGTGCAGTGTTGATCCTCCCATGGTATCTCATGTGTTGTAATTTCTTCTCTGAAATGTACAGTTCAGCTGCTCTGCCATTGTTGAGATTAGCTGTAACATCTATAACATGCTTGGAAAGGAATCTGTAAAGAAAAAACCAGATACAGAATTAATAACATTAGTTACACAATCTCTTCAAGAAAGATTCTTTATTTTGGACTTCAGTGTCTTATTTGTCATAGCCTGAGATAGACCTTTATTAGTCTTCTGGTCTAATTTACAGACTAACTTTTGTATGAGTGGCAAGTTTCCGGAACGTGTCTCTATAGCAAGAAAAAATTGAGAGAGAGAGAGAGAGAGAGATAGATAGATAGATAGATAGATAGATAGATAGATAGATAGATGTGTGTGTGTATATATGTATAAACGTATTACAAAATCTGTGCTCAGATGTAAAGCCTGCACATGATATATCATTTCAGTCCCTCTTGAAATGCATTTGAAGGACTAAATGGGGTTGAGACCTTGTGCTGTCTCTCTGCACTGGATCTCATTGTTGCAGTTAACAGAATTCATTGAGAAACATAAAATAGCTGTGTGATTACAGGGTCAATTAAGTCTCTGAGCAGTACATTGAATGATATAATTTCTGTTTACATAGCCTCAATTAACTACAGTTCAGCAACTGTTTTTATCTTATAATGTAAACACATAGAATGCGCAGATGAAAATATGAATAGCCCTAGCCCTTATCTAATATATTTCTAACCAGAAGTATAATCTGTTGAAGCCAGTGGAAGGCTTTCACTCTCTACAATGATTGATCAGAATTATTCCTAATTGTAGTGAGTCTCAAACCACTAAATCATAGAATCATAGAATAGAATCATAGAATGATTTAAGTTTGAAGGGACTTTGAAGATCATGTAGTTCCACTCCCCCTACCATGAGAAGGAGCACCTCCCAATAGACCAGTTTGTTCAAAGTCCCATCTCTAGGACACTTGACTTTTCTTAAAAACAAAAGGGAGTCTGGAAAAAACCCCCATGGTATGATCATGCAGCCATAGAACTGCAATGAGTTACCTGCACCCTCCTCCTGCCGTTCCATCAGCCTGCATCTGTGTAGTTTTGGGTTTGATCCCTTAAATATAGGAGCTGTATTCTCCTGCTGTCCTTCCTACCTGTATTTGCAGATGCCTGGCAGTGTGTCACTTGATTTGAATTTCCATTAATTTTTATTTCTTCACAGTGTCTTGAACCAGATGCTTTGTTACTAATAGCTGGAGGAGATTTAGAAGACCATCTCAGTGAAGAAGTATTTGAGAGAATTTCTCTTATCCTTCTCTACTACATTCTTCATCGCAGAGATATGTGTTCTTCAGAATTCAGCTTGAATGATAAGGATTATAAATTTTACCTACAGAGTATGCTTAGTTTAAGACATGATGAAGACTGTTATTATTTTTCACGGAATGAAACTGAAGATATTTTGGCTGCTGTAAGGCAACATTTTAAAACTTCTGAAAACCAGGTAAAGAAAACATATGTAAAAATAGCTTCATCTTTATTACAGGTATAATGCCTTTATGCTAGTATAGACACTGTGCCAATATCACAGTCCTCCAGAAAACTGCTAAATGACAGTGTGAGAGCACAGGCTGGACACTGGTGTTGTGTTATATGTGCTGTTTAATGCTTTTCTGTGAGTTGTTTCTGGCATCTGCCACTTCCACAGGGTCTGCTGCGACGTGGCTGGGGAGATACTGCACTTTAGGGACCATTCCCAGTAGGTGATTTAGATGCAGTTGCCCTGCTTAGGGCAGATGGAAAAGAGCACAGCTGCGTAGAAGATCTTGCTCTTGGCTCCAAGGACAGAAAATACTTTCTCATCTCTTGTATTTGTTAGTATAGATACACTAGCAGTGATTGCATTTCAATGGTATAAAGCAGAACAGCTCCATTACTGGCTGATATAGGCGAAATAATGAATTATTTTGCTGTGATGAAATCCTTGCCAGGTTCTACACTTCCATGTCTATCCAAAGCTGGATAGAATAAGGAATCTGTCCAAAGATATGATGGCTTCCTTCAGTTGGAACACATACATTTGTGACTAATTATCTACCAGCATGGATATGCCTTGTAGAAAGAGTGATAAAGATAAGCTTAAATTTAAAGTTTTAAAAAACCATATTCAGTATTTTCAGCTAAGACCATCCTTTCTAAGTCAGGAAACATGCAGTGAGTTTTCTCACTGCTGTTTAGAATTCCTTATCTCAAACAGGGTCTATAAAATAATACAATAATGTTCTAGAGTTCAAAATCTAAGAAAAAATTTTCCTTGTAATGGGCAATAAAACAGGTTTTTTCCAGATTAGATAACTCCTAAAGTACAGGTTAACCTCCTGTTTGTAGCCCCTTAGACCTATTCAATGTATTGAGTTAAATTTGGTTTATACAAGGCTCAAATTTGTCCTTTTCATTTCATTAGATTTTAATTTACAGCATGCTGTAGTAGGGTTTTCTGCACAAACAGAAGATGGGTAGGAGACCTAGCTGTGTCCAGAATGCTGAGGGCCTTCAGTTCCTCTCTCTGTCTTCTTTGTGTAATTGTTTCCCACCATAAATTATTCATTGACCAGTGCTTTTGGTTCTGAGACTTGGTGAACGTGCCGATTTCCAAGGACTCCAATGGTATCTGAGCAACTGTAAAGAGGCATTGGAGGGTATTTGGAATGTCAAGATAGAATAACAACCCATAATATGCTTTACTGAGGCTTCTGTTTGTTTATGCTGGCAGTATAATCAGTTGTCAAGCCTGTCCAGTAACTGAGACTTCCCCACTCACTGACTTGAGGGAAAAGAGTTTTCTTTTATGAAAGGTACACAAAACATAATAGCATAATACTTGGAATCCCAACACTTGCATTCTGGAAAAGGGCCAATGGTGCAGGGTAGTCGTAGAAGAAAAGCATTTTTAGTGGCTCTTTATGCGTTTTGGCTTCACAGGAAATATCCTCTTCCTTATTCATAGCACCTAATATCTTGTTTGAAATAAGAGATTAAATTTTGGGTTGTGGAAATTTTAATGTGTAGTGAATGAACAGGAAAAGAAATGCCAGCCTTCTCCCTGCAGTGTTTATGGCCTACATACAGAGAGATGAGTATGTATAAAATAAATGACTGCTGTACTGGCTCATCTAGCTGACTTTTTAATTTTGTTAATAAGAGTTTTCTGCTTTTTTTTCTTTTTATTTTTTTGGTTGTTTCAGTCAAACCCAACTGTTTGCAGTGAGAATAAACAAGAAAGGAGAAAAGGGAAGAAAATGAGAAAAGGGGGATAAGTTTCTGGGTAACTGAGAGAGTTTGCAGACATCCACACACATGGGTGTATACCACTGACTACTGTGTTTATTTGGTCACCCAGCAGGAAAGTCACCCTTTGTCTGCAAAATTCTATCTTTCCATATTGTCCCCAGATAACTACTCCATAACAAACTATTGATTTCATTTAATAGGTAAGGAACTAAAAACATTTAAAGAATTCTTTCTGAAGTTTGAGATGAAGAGTTAAAGTCTGTATTATTTGAGCCAATTTCTCATGCCTTAACAAAAATTCCTCCCCTTTCTTCCACTTTCTGGAAGTAGATGTAGATGTAATTGAGGAGGACACGGGGAACAATAGAAACAGCAGGAAAATAACACGAAGTAAAAATAACCTGAATGAAGGACTCTACTTTTTCCCCATTAGACATTGAGTAAATGTTCAGGATTTTTAATTCTATGCCTGTTTGCCTGAAAATGTCCTTTGATTAGCTGTCCTGCTGGCAATTACAGCTTACATCTTATCATTTTTTCTACTCTGGCTGTCTGTGAAATTGTTCTCCCCAGTTTCTCCTCCTGTCACTCTGATTATTTAAATGGAGGTGACCAGGACTGTCTTCATGCTGTTTTCTCCTGATTTCAGTGTGTTGATGTGAGCACTCTGGAGAAAAATGCTGATATAATGGACAGAGATGGTGCTGATGAAAACACTCTTCCACGCCTGGCTGCTTTAATCCTTACTCTGGCTCTCCAAGGAGTCTGTATGGGGAAAGCAAGTTTGCCTTCCCCAGAATTCTTTATAAAATATATTTTCAATTCTCTAAATAGTACCACTGAGCTCCAAGTGACAGGTAAGCTGGAATATGCAAAGTTCATTTTCTTCAGGAAAATTTATTGCTGGACTTATCAGAAATGCTACTTAACCATAAATAAATAGAAGTATAGGAGAGCTCTAAGCAGTCCAAAAATAACAAAACAAAAAAATCTGAAACAAAACAAAACAAATGTTGAGCTCTCAGCAGCAACATCTATTAATTTCTGTAAAAGGTTGTGCCTGCTTAGCAGTTTAAGAACCTACACCATCAACTCAGGGGCCTAGTATGGGTTTAGAAGGTTGTTATAAGACATCTGCTTTTCCTTGTTTGTGGCAACGGCTAACAGCAACAGTTCACAAGCTTTTCAAAGCACTTTTAAAAAGTTACATTAAGTATGGATTTAAAAGATTAAAAAGTTGAATTGAGCGTAGGTAAAAACATTTTTAACATTCGTAGGTTACACAGAGGTGCATTGAATCACAGAAATAAATATTAAAAAAAATACTAATCCTTGGCCCTGAACTGAGGCTCCTAGACTGTACTTAAATAAACTGGTTTGGCAGCAAAGCCCTTCCTTTAAATTTGCCCAGCCAGATCTTCTAAAACAATTAACTTACAAGATTGGATGGAGCCATCTCAGCACAGTGCTGCTAAATATCTATATATGGTGAAATCTGGGCCCCAGTGAAGATAATAGCAGGACTGTATGGTTGGTGGCATTAGGATGTCATTCAGAAAAACAAAAAAATATGCTTAACCAGTTTGTTACAGAGTAAGTACATTTTTAGTCTGAGCTAATTATACTGTCCCTACAAATTTATTTAAATTCTTAATAATAACTTCAGGAAAGAGTAAGAATCTGGAAGCATGGAAAAAAGAAAATTAGATTTTACTACATTTAGAAAACAAATATACCTGTAGCTCCATTCAGATCTGTTTAAGTAGCCAAAAGAAAGTAGTGAAACATCAGAAATCTTTTTGTGAGATTTATGATTAAGATTATACCATTTGCATTTTCTGAGTAACAACATTAAAAAATAAAGGATTATCACATGAAAACATTCTCATTAATCTAAATTTCTTTAATTTGTGGACCACTTTTTTTTTAATTGACAAATTAAGATTTACAGATATCGCTATGGCTCCTTTTGAAAATGCAGGGGTGAAGGAAGGTGATAAGTAAGATAGGATAGGGCCTGCCCCCTCAAATAACCGGGCATTCCATCAGCACCCATTGCACCCAAGCTATGTCATGAGATACATCCATTCCTGATCTCAGATTTGGCTTAGGGATCCTGGCTCTCTCCTTCCTGTTTCAGTGCTGTGAGCAGGCATGCTTCCCAGTCAATCAAAGGAGACAGAAAATTCGCTGTCCTATGTTGCACTTCTGAAGTGCAAGGGCAGCAGAGCATCCTGAAGATTGATTTCAGGACACCCTAGAGAGGATCTGTCTCCTGATCTGAATACCTGGCTGTGGCAGCTTAGTGTGGAGTTCCCTTTACATAGGAAAATTTTAAGAACAATGAAGTTATTTAGCAATGACTAGAGAACTTTGTCAGAGATGATGATTGAATGAAAGATGAATTGCCTTTCAGTCACATTTGTTTTCTTCTGAGACAGTCATAGGCAAAACCTCTGAGCATGGTATATAAAGAAGGAAAGGCTGAGGAGCTGGGTGTCTGGAACTTCCAGAGTTGTTGAGCAGAAATTGCCTCCAGTACCAAACTGAGAAAATAGTATTAAAATGAGGAATTGAATTAATGTTATAACAAACAAAAAGAAAAAAAAAAATCTTTTAAATGTTTTTTCTTTTAAGTGCGCATTTTCCCATGGTAACATATCTGTTCTCTAATGAATTACTAGAACTAGAACAACTACTAAATGTGATTACAGCCAAAAAGACCTGCACTGTAAATGGACAATTTCACAGTCACAAAAGAAGACGTTACAGTATGGCAGTCAAAGATATTGGAAGAAGAAATATTCCAGTCAGAGGAAACCATACAAAAGGAGACTATCTGAAAGGCTATTTTGAAGATCGTGAAAGGAACACAGATTGGGACCAGGTAAATTTATTTTTATGTTATTATAGTGTTGGTGGCAGAATTTCAGTGACAGAAGTTTAAATTGATTTGCAAACTATACAGTATTTCTGAGGTAAAATGTATTAGTTTCAAAAACGCATGTAGATAGTGATGAAAATATGTATTTATATAGCTATATTTGTTTAAATATTAATTGGGGAAAGAACTTAATGGATGTTGAATGTGCGATTAGAGTCAGTGGGAGAGGCTAACAATGATTAGTGTTACACAGAATCAGGTGTTTCTTCAAGACACAGAGGACTGGAGTAACATGGCTTTGATATTCTCACACTGTTATTAGAGATTTCTTGTGATCGTATGTCACAGAGTTTCTAGGATCCCTTAAGTGACCTGGTAGAAAGAAGGATTGTTTTGTACTAAGGAAAATAAAGTAAATTAAAGTTTCTATGTAAGTTGCTTT
>QWTY01024016.1:13900-40998 GCA_008033365.1 Pseudorectes ferrugineus
TGGAATCCAGAAGCCTTCTTTAGAAAGTATAAAGTCTGTAAAACAGAGCCTTAGCTACTCCCCAGTATCCTCTCTGAGGACTTTGAAGGACACTGGCTTATTGCAGGTGATTTTATCCTTATCCTAAGAATCTGAAAATAAATAAATTTTGTTTATAACAATGATCAAGATGGTAACTGACTTCCATCCTTTAGACTGGGTATCATTCCTTAGACAAAACAGGAGACTTCAAAGTATATAACTGGTATATATTTTTATGTATACATTTGAAATATATACCTCAAAGGACACTTTTCTATTGTTTTCAGTTCTTTACTATTTATGTTAACTCAGTGGCAATGTTTCTTCTCCATTTAGGAGAATCGAGTGATCTGCAATTGACTTTTGCTGTGTGGTTATTTTATGATGGTGAACTGAGACAAATTTCCTCTGGTTAAATGCTATTCTGATAGATATGTATCTGTGTAATTGTATTGCATTTGAAATGCACATTCTATCAATACGTTTATTTCTTTGCAGCTGACCACAAAAAAGGATCATGCTGATCAGCATGATGACGCTGTTAATGGGGTCTCAAAATAATTTTAAATTAAGGTCATTTTAAATGTCTTTCATATGAATTTTAAATTATGAAGGACAGAAATCAGTAGTGATACTATCTGTAAAAGAAGTAAAATTGTTCTCCAGCAATTGAAGTATTTTTAAAGCTCAGTTTTTGATTTCTTGATCTTCTGAGACCAACTGTAACTCAAAAGATAAGTGTGCAGGGGCATTATCTGAGTCTTATGAGTCAACTGAGAGCCAAATATTCTGTATACATAAAAAAAATCACAAAGAAAAAATCTGGAAAGAAGATAATTTCTCTTCTGTATTAATTCCTAGTTTCTCAGCAATTTTTTTCCCCCATTCCTCTTCTTTTTAGCTATGCCTATTTTCCTTGACATATTCCATTAGAACACTTTGTGTTTCACTGCTGTGTTGCTAATTTTGTCTCCTGTTTTCTGCACCTATGATAACCATTGTGCTTCATTAATAACACATTCTGCTACATACAAGACATTGACTGGTTTATGGCTTGTGTTTGCTAACTGCATTAAGGTGTGTAATTTAATTTTTATACAGGAATTATTATTTGAAACATTACCGCATAAAAAGGGCCACTACTTCCTTTTAAAGTAATTATTGTCTCTACATTTAAAAATCTATATTAAAAAAGTAAGTGGCAGATGATCTATTATGATAAATAATCTTAAATTCCATTAAACTATGTCACAATGTCTATGTATTCATTTACTGTTCCTCATTAAACAAACATGGATTTTGGAAACCCGAATCATCCATCCATCCAGTTTTTCACACGAAAATATATAAATTCGATTTGCTTATTTCTTTGATATCATCCTCCAGGAGTACACACCTACTTGTTTTTCTAATGGAGACAGTTCTCTGCCTCCTTATGTTAAAAAGCTTACAAGGCTGGGGCTTGCAACTGGTAAAGATGCAGGTCCTCGTGCCCCAAGTCTTACAAGAACATTTTACTAAATAGACCTTAAAAGCTATTTTTTATGTATGGGTGGACAGTTTATTTTTACAGATGAGATTTTGCTTTTCATTGAAAATTCCTGGTAATAAATTCACATTAATATTTAGGCTCATAGTAATCCTGGACCTCATCTTGTCTATCCTACTTCTCAAAACAGAGCCAGCTTCCAAGTCAGATCAGGTTTCACAGAGCCATGTCCAGTTGAATTCTGAATGTCTCCAAATACAGAGATAATACATTCTTTTTTTGGGAATGTACCAATGCTTTATTGCCCTCATCTTGATGGACTTCTTTATTATAGCAAATTGGAGTTTTTTATTGCTGCAACTAATACCTTTTGCCTCTTATTCTTTTGCTGTATGCCTCTGAGAAGATTCTGGTTATCTTTTCCCTATAAACCACCTTAGGCAGTTAAAGACTTAAGATAACCACCAACCCTTCTCTTCCCAAACTGAACAAAACCAGGTCCCTCAGCCTCTCCTGGCACATCATGTGCTGCTGTTCCCTAGCTATCTTGGTGGCCCTCCACTGGACTTCCCTCAATTTTCCACTGTCTTGTACTGCTGGTTATTAAGCTGGACATAGTCCAGATGTGGACTCACACATCCTGAGTGGTGGGCAATATTCTTTCTGCAGTACCTGCTGTCTCTGCTCTTGCTAATGCAGCCAGTGCGCAGTGAGTGCTCATTGCCACAAGGGCACACTGGTGGCTCATGTTCCAGTTTCCTGCCAGGACCCACCCCAAGGGCTTTTTCTGCAAACCTACCTTCCTTCTGGCCAGTTTCCCTGGCCTTTATTGATGCATGGGGTTACTGTGTGTGAAGCACCATAAATTTGACTTGGCTGATCTTCATGAAGGTCTGGTCACCCCATTTCTTTGGCTTGTCAAGGTCCCTCTAAATAGCAGCCATGCCTGTCAGCATGTTGATTAGTGGTTCCAGTTGGATTTCACACGTGAATGCCATCTGGTGCACTCTGTTCCATCACTCAAATTGTTGGTGAAGGTGTTAAATAACATCATCCCTACTCTGACTGGTCAGCAATGCTGCTTATAACCAGCCACAAGCTAGTCTTCCAGCTGGATACCAGATGTCAGTGTTCCCTAGTTCTAGAGTCAAAACCACTGCCTAGAACAGGCAAAATTAAGGTCTTTTCCAATATGGTAGCTCCTGAATTGTGTTCATGCTCTCCTTTGGCTTGAAGGCAGAACACACTAGGTCCAGGTGACAAGATCACCCGTTATCCTGAAGACTTGAATATGGTTTTCAGAAAAAATATATCAGTGCTCAATTAATTCAGTTTCTTAGTGAACCACAAGGCATATTTTACTTCACTAATGGATGAGCAAAGGCAGGAGTGTGTTGGGTTTTAACTGGGTTATTTAAAAGTAATTATACTTAACAACTTCAAAAGAAGCCTAAGCTTCAGTAATGAGAGAAAGAATATTTAGGAGTCCCTTGAGTCTCAGATGCAGACCAATTTAAATGAAAGAAATTTTTTTTTTTAAATATTGAATCACAGCCCATCAAATGAGATTAAGAAATGAAGAGTATTCCTTTAAGTAACATAACATATTTGATCTGGAATTCTTCTGTTTAAAAGTGTTTACAGAAATTTCCACTAGAAGTTTTCTTATGCTCATGTTTTTACTAGAAGTTTCATCCTGGAGAGGAAAACCCAATTCTTCATGAAAATTTTTGAAATATAAATGATCCCGTGAAAAATTGCTTCTTTTGACAAAGAGATGCTCCAAACAAGAACAAAAAGTAGTTGGAATTCTGAAGTACCTTTAATAATACAATTATTAAACATCTTTTGACCAATTTTAGACTATGTAACATCTAGTTTGCTGACATGCCCTCATTTAATGAATTAAACAAGCTAACTTATTTCCATATCTTAGTGAAGATCCAGTACAAGGACAAATCTCAGTATTGCTTTGATGTAGGCAGTATCTTGTATTAATAGCACTATTACTACAAATAATGCAGTTTCACAAGAATAGCTAAGAATATGGTTTGTATTAGCATTAAAACATTTTTCTTAACACATATGACAATAAAATATTGAGAGATATTATTTTCTAAGATCTTTATGGAACTAAGTGGCTTAAATAGAAATTGAGTTGCTTTATCCCAAAGATTCTGGTCTTTCTAAAATATAGAGTAGTATCAAGTTTACATGGAAAAAAAAAATGAAGTAATTGAAATAATTAAACTAATTTAAGCCAGAAGGAGTATATATATAGCAGGTTTCTTCTAGGCTTGATGGCCCTGTGTTCTTCTAAGTTTCTATATTTAACCTCAAAATTAAATGCAGGTATATGCAACATGTTCAGTAACTGTATATACTTTTCTCCAAAGGTTTGTTTCTCTGCCAATGAACTTGTGAAGATATTTTTGAAAAACAGTTCTTCCTCCATTTCTAAGGACCACTTCAAGCAAATCAGTCCAGCTATCATTCAACAACTTTTAAGTTGTTCATGTCAGCTTCCTGACTTCAAGCAGACAAAGCTTCCACCAACAACTGTGGAAAGTGAGTTATGTTCTTATTAATAAATTATTATTTAAATTCAGATAAAGAGGTGAAAGGACTTCTGGAGACATTTCATTCATTAATAAACCAAAACATAATGGGATTAATGCCCTCTGTAATTTATGCATTCCATAATTTCATAGCGTACATGTCAGATAATATTGAGAAGTGAGAGGATTCAATGGTCTTTATTTTATAGTATTTGGAATTCTATTTCAATATGTTGACAAATTCTATTTCAATTTTCTTCATTTGTTAGAGGACTGCTTGATATTGCCAGCAGGTAGGCAATAACAGGTCCTCATCTGTGGATTGCTGGGCAGTAAGGGCTTATTTTGTGAAACTTGCACCAGGTTTATATTGGAATCATTGCATTGCTCTTACATCTAGCTTCAAGGTTACATTAGCTGGCATTTCACACCATGATGTGGCAAATGCTTGATATAGGTAAGTTCTGCGTGAATGCTACTGGTGTTTCAACTTGAGATATTTTATAGAAGAGAAGCTTTGAGGATACTATTGTGGTAAGAAAAATATCCAGAAAAACAGGGCAGCAGGACTTGTGTGATAGAGCTGGAACAAGAACTGAGTTAGAGTATAATCAGGTTGTTGCCACTTGCAGTTGTAGCCCTCACATGCCTCTGCTTCCAGTGATTTCTGCCCCATCTGTTCCATGGATTCATTCCACTTCTGCTGTAATCAGTCCTTAGTCCACCTTATAAAAGAAAAGTCTGGATCTGATCTGACCTAAGGGCTTCCTAATGTGTTTTCTGGGTTTTTTTTCTTACTGTAACCCAGTGATATCAGGGAAGTGGCTACAAATCAAGGTGTGCTGGTATAATACCAGAGACATTAATTTTGGTGGGGCATATGATCATTTGGGAATGACCAAAAAGGAATGGGCATCTAAGCATAATTGCCTGCATCTAGAGGAGCACTTTTTAAGCTACAAATCAATGTCTTCAATACCTTTATCCTAATATCTACATGGCCAGCTTTAGATGACTAGGTCTTTTTGGAACTAGTAAGTTTTCCCCATATCCTGCTGCCCAATGATCCTTATGGAACAGCACATGAATTAGGACATGTGAAAGGACACACGTGGATATCCCAGAATTAAAAAGCATGGGAGAACACTCATGGATATCCCAGGAATTGTTATAGGAGAAAGAGACATACAGAATAGGAAGAATCATTATGGGTCTTCAATAGGCAGCAGTCCTTCTTTCTTACCTTATCTCTCTTCTCATTACCTGAACACCTTGCAGTCTTTAGTGCTTTGATCTTTTCTGTGCTACACAGATATGACCTTTTTTCAGATCGGGAATCAAGGGACAAAGAAAGAAAAGAAAGTAATTTACCCAGGTCATATACAAGGTTCATGAAAAATTCACTGTTAAGTGGGATTCTTCCAAGTCTAAAGCCATCAGCCCAATCAATGACATTTTAGTGATCTCATAAAGGTGAGAGATGAGAAAAACTGAACTATTCAAGTGCAGAATGGAATTAATAAGAGCCCTTTCTGCAGCCCTTTCCCTGTGTTTTTGACAAAGGAAGGTTTCCATGACCACAGAGACACTTCTGCTGTCTTGATACAGATAAAGGACTCCGTGTTTGACCTATGTATGACCTAGTGATCTGAGCATAGGCTTATTAGTTTTATTCTGAGTTCTATTTTACTGACAGGCTATGCTGTTTTGGCTAAGTCACCAAGGCTTGATCTTCCATATATATCTACTATACTCTTGTATTTGGATGTGCAGCCTGTGAAATTAACTGTCTGATTTTATGAGGTGCTGAGCACTTGCAGTGCTTTTAAAGTTTGAAAAATTAAGTGACAGTTTTGAATATTTTGGCATTAATTCCTTTATGTGTGTTTCTTACCAGTGTTTTACGTCCCATTTTAAGACCTCCATACAAATTAATCAGGATTCATGTTGTGCAAAAGGTTGGAAATGTGAGCAGCTTGTAACTCTAAAGAATTATAAGAGTAATATTCAAAAAAATCCCAGCAATCTGGGAAAAATATGTTGGTGATCCTGGTGTATTAACTGAAGGGATGTATTTCCACAGCAGATTTGTAAATGCAATTTGAACCAAAATGTTTATGCTTAGAAAATAAATTAGGTCCTTACATTCATTTGAGGTTTTAGGCCTTTCTTTGTTTACAGAAAAGGATTTGGTTAAAAATGTGGTGTTGACTGTAAAGATATGCAGGTGTGGCATGTGAGAACATAGAATCTCAAGCATAAATCTGTTAAAAGAGGAAGCAAATGCAGAGCAGCATTCACTGTGCTGCTCTGAGTGTCTCTAATTTGCATAGCCACAGTCTGTTTAGCTCTTAAGGTCTGGAATTTGGAAGCACCAGACTATTACATTTAAAGCCTGAAAAAATGAATGTTTTCTGGGCTTCTAATTCTGTCATCTGTATCACACGTGACTAGAAGAATCTATGTGGCTTAACCCCAGACAGCAGCTAAATATGAAGTAGCCACTTGCACACTCTCCCACTGCCTCCTCCCACAGGGGGTGGGGAGGAGAATTGGAGAAAGGTAAAACCCATTGGTTGAGCTATGATCAGTTTAATAATTGAGATAAAGTAAAATATACAATTCATGCTACTCCTACTCCTACTACTACGATGACTAGTAATGGAAAGGAACAGTACAAAAAAAAAAAAAATGAGAGAGAGAAATAAACCCCAAGATAAACAAGTGATGCACAGTACAATTTCTCACCACCTGCTGACTGATGCCCAGCTCGCCCCTGAGCAGCAATCAGTCCCTCCTGGCCTACTCCCCCAGTTTATACACTGGGCATGATGTTCTGTGGTGTGCAATATCCCTTTGGCCAGTGTGGTCAGCTGTCCCAGCTGTGTTCCCCCCTTCCCCAGCTTCTTGTGCAGCTCCTCACTTTCAGAGCATGAGACACTGAGAAGTCCTTGGCTCAGGGCAAGCACTGCTTAGCAACAACCAAAACATCAGTGTGTTATCAACATTATTCTCATCCTGAATCCAAAACACTGCACTGTACCAGATACTAGGAAAATTAATCCCAGCTGAAATCAGACAGTGGCACAATGAATCACTTCTCATGTGTGCTTGTATATAGAGGTATTAAAACATACCCTTGAAAACAATTACAAATACAAAACAAATACTCAAACACAAATACAGATATTGGATGATTAAAGGTGCCCTTGTTTTGTTTCATTTGTTTTCCCCTACAGAATATGGTTACAGCACTGTTGCTGTTTTACTTATTACTATTGGATCTATGTTTGGTACAACTCTCATTTTATTTAACTCCTGTCAAGAAATCTATACACTCATTTTACAGCTGTTTGTTGGTTTGGCTGTTGGAACCCTTTCTGGAGATGCATTGCTACATCTTATTCCTCAGGTAAGTAATAGACACTTCAGTGCTTTTAAAATGTTGACACATTTGTGTGTGCACACAGAGAAAAGTTTCATTTAAACCTAGATAATGCTCATCAGTTTATAAATAAAGCTTTCCCTGAAATCCCCCCAGCGCTCCAATTACATTTGCACTCTGTAGCTCAGAGAGAGATTAAAAATAATAAGTAGAAATCCATGATTGATGAATTCAAAGAAAATAAGGTTCCTATTTTCAAAAAAACTTTTCAGAAACCCCACAAGTCCTGTGCAAGGCAAGTTCTAGATGGGTATTAATTTCTTTCATGAGGCAGATTCTGTAACATATTTTAACAGAAATTGTTCAAAGGTTGTATGAGGCATCCACAGTCCCCTCCACATGTTGTTCCAGACAACCAGGAGCTATCAGCCTACTTAATCCTGAGGCCTAGAACTGTAATAAAATGGGTGCCATGATCTTTTCCTGAATTCATAATCTAAATTTTAAGAACAGGACAACATGCAAAACAGAACCAAATTTTCTGTTGTGTATTCATTTATTTTTGACAGAGGCTCCTCTGGTATGACACATATGTTATGAGTAGACTTCTAGTGGTCATAGAAAGAGAGCTTCACTTAAGATTCTGGTCAAAATTTTCTTCATACTCAATGCATCATCTCTGGAAGCAAAACTGGAAGAGTGTTTTAAGGAAGGCAATTCTCACTGAGTGTCAGACAAATGCATTTCTTTCAGCAACACCTTTTAAGTGCGAAAGTATTCTCCTTCACCAGTTTTAAGTGATGTATCCAGTAGCCTTTAGAGCCCTCACTTTCAGAGCAAAGGAGGGCTGCTGTGCTGTGACACTGGGAAAAAAAAGGAGCACACCCACCAATAGTAATGCATTTTTGCATTAATCATGCATTAATTAATTTATGCATTAATTAATTTATGCATTATTTTCACAGAATCACAGAATCACAGAGTTACAGAATTACAGAATAGTTAGAGTTGGAAGGGACCTCTGGAGATGATCTAGTCCAACCCACTGCCAAGGCAGGATCACCTAGAGCAGGTCACAGAGGAATACATTGAGGAGTTTTTGAATGTCTCCAGAGAGGGAGAATCCACAACTTCCCTGGGCAGCCTGTGCCAGTGCTCTGCCACCCTCAGTGTAAAGAGATTCTACTTCATGTTGATGTGGAACTTCTTGTGTTCTAGTTTATGGCCATTGCTCCTCATCCTGTCGCTGGGCACCACTGAAAAGAGCCTGGCACCGCCCTCTTGGCACCCGCCTTTGAGATATTTATATGCATTGATGAGATCCCCTCTCAGTCTTCTCTAGACTGAACAGGCCCAGCTCCCGCAGACTCTTCTCATAAGAGAGATGCTCCAGTCCCCTGAACATCTTTGTGGCCTCTGCTGAACCCTCTGCAGTAGCTCCTTATCTATTTTCAGTATGAAGTTTACATATTAACATGATGCAAATAGTTTTTTATAGTATTTTAACATCAATATATTGCAGAAAAAATATATCTCATATATATAAAGGGTGATTTCATAAAACCGTCCCTAAAAATACTGTTACTTTCACCATTGAGAGATGAAGAAGTGTAACAGAGGCTTATAACAGTAATTCATTTCATCTTATTCTCTTATTCAGCTGATTATTTCAAAAAACACAATTTAACTTTTAAAGAACTGGGAAAATAAAATTCTGAGAATAAATTGAATTAACACATTATGGCTTGCTCTAGAAAAAATTAAAACATTGCCATTTTAATTTTTTTTTTCCTTATCTCTTTTATTTTAGACTCTTGGTTTACATAAACATGAAGCACAAGACGTGGAACACTTCTATGAGGGAAAAGAATATATTTGGAAACTTTTGGGAATAATTGGAGGAATTCATGGATTTTTTCTGATAGAAAAGTGTTTCTTTCTTTTGGTAACACCTCGTGACCAGGTAAAGCTTTGTACACTTCACCCTTTAAAAAAATGCTTGTATTTTGAGATTTTGCAGTGCATAGAATGTTAAAATGGTTGTTGAAATTAATTATCATCTCTGTGACTTAAATGAAGCATCGATAATTGCTTTCCAAAGTGCTCCTACCAGATTGACCTTCAGTTTCTGTTTTGCTTTGCTCTGTGGATTGTGCTTGCTTCATGAGTGTGTTCCATATATTTATAACTCAAGAAGGGAACAGTTAATCGAATGTGTTCCACAAGCCTGCATTCATGACTCACACTGGAGCAGGTGAGAAGTGTGTATCCATATGAAATAGCAGTGACAGTTGTTTGCTCTAGGCTCTGCTTGAAGAGGAGAAAGATATAATAGAAAGACGCAAGCATAAGATATTTCCAAGAACGATATCTTAAAATTTCCAGATTGTTTTTAATCCCTATCCCAATGATTTTAAAATCTGTGTGTTGCAGTCGATAGGACCCAATCTTATATTAATATCTCCTTGCTCGCTGCCATGCTTACAGTAATTCTAATACTTTATTTTACTGTGCCTGCAGCCTGAAAATATGATTATGCACAAGGATATAATGTAACAAAAAATGTGATGGCTCATTAAGCATGAGAGACAATTTTAATGTCACTTAAGAAGGCTAAACCTTTGCTTGTTCTGTTCTACAGAGAGTGTGAAGACTGGCCTGATTTAGATACGCAGAAATGACTCCCTATTCCCACTACCTTTGAGTCAGCCATAAGAATATAATGTGAGATTAATAGAATGAGAATATCTTGATGATGGTGATATTTTATTTGCTTGGTAAAAAGGAGTCCTTTTTGTTACTTGTTTGAGAGAAGGCTTTTATCATCATCCCACAAATTTTTAAACTTTTTCTACTGAGAACTTGATGACTTCTCAGAGTTACTTTTTAAATCTATGTCAGCTTCAAATTTTAATTTGATTTTTAAAATAAATTAAGTTTTATCAAACCATTGTGGTTGTCACTGATTTATCTGATTCACTTTTCAGGGTTTTTTAACAAAATAAGCATTAGGAAATGTTGATGCCAGCCAGTGATCTTTTTCAATAGATTTTGTTTGGAATAAAATGATTCTTAAAAATGCTAAATTTTCACAAAAGTCTGAGAAATGCTGCACCTGTGTTCATTGGGTTTCAGAACTAATTGCAAAGCATCTTCATTCAGCAGGGCCTTTCTTTAGTTAATGGGCACTGGGGACATTCCCATGATCTTCCAGTGGAGTCTGAATTAAATGAACATTCAGGCAGAGGCAAATCTACTTCAACCATACAGTTGGTAGGTTACCAATATGACATACTTCCCTGAATTTCTCTTTCTCTGTTCCTCAAAAGAAATGAACAAAATTAATGTAATAAATCAGTATTATTTTTCAGTTTTTATTGATTTGTTGTTTATTACTTGACATGATTGTCAAGAATCTCTAGATTTTGAAGCTTATAATGAGCTTTCACAGAGATATCAAGAACAGATATTTTACAATGACTCTTCTTAATTGTGTATCAGATTGATATAACAATACACTTCCTGTATTGTTATGCATTTTGTTGATAAATTCTTGAAGATTTTCCTCCTCCCTTCTTTTTAAACATTGACCATATGTAAAGGCAGACTCTCCCATAGGAAAAACTTCAGAATTTTCTGCAGTGAGAGTTAAGTGCATAATTAGTGAACAGATTAAATCCTGGACAGTTCTTGGGCATTTTTTCATAGATTTGAAGAGTAACATAAACACTCTGCATATCTGGGAATGGTGCTTACCTATAAGAAGTTACGAACTTTTATACTGGTCTGTGGATATTATCCAGACAGATAAATCTTTTCAAATTAAATTGAGTCATAACTTTTAAGCTGTTTTCTCTTTCTTTCAACAAATCCTCTTCAGTTTCTATCCAGTATCTAGATGCATAGGTGAACTCCATTTTACTAATGTAGTTGTGATGGGCAAGAGCCTCATGAGTCACCACTAATCTCCAAAACACAGTTGGGAAACTCTCAATTGAAAACAGAGCAAACAGAGGAGTGAAGCATGTTTACTATTTTGTGAGGCACATCATAGCTTCCTGTTTAAGATAATAAATGATCATGTCATTCCCCTCAGTTGCAAAATCCCCCCAAAGTTCTATATAGATCACATGAATTAGCCTGGCTGGGCTGGTTTGTACAAGAGCAGCCAATTTTGCAGAATCATGTGAGTAATACTAAGACAAACACTGGTTGACTAAGAAAAACTTATAAATCCTTCAGGTCAGTAATTAGTTTTGCAGTTTTGACTCAGAGTTCAAAGAAGTGGCATGTGAATAAATATTATAGGAGAAGTGGAGCAATTACTGGAATTCATATGACTGGCTGCAATCATGGGAATTAGAGACATTTATTTTTCCTTTAAAATGTAGAATATGAAAAACAATTATTTTTCCTTCTTTCCTCATGCTTCTACAGCACATATCCTTCATCACAACCAAGTTAATACCAGCCAATAAACATATCTTATTTTGTGCCAGTGCACATCTCTGGTACAGTTTTTGAAGTGGTGGCTGCTGTCCCTAACACAGTGCTCTTGTGCTGTTGTTGACTCCACTGGCTGCCATAATAGGTTTAACACACTTTTTGGGGAAAAAAACCCCCAGCAATTAAAATTCAGTCTTTCTAGTTTCAAGCAAACAAGTCTTTGCTTTCTGATTTCTCCAATGAGAAAGCAAAGCCCCAGGGAGGTAGGGGCAGTGAGAGATTACTCATGTTCTCCCTTCTCTCCCAACAGCTGCAATATCTATTAATTAAACATTAGGGCTGGTGCATCAACTTATCTCTCTAGGATAAGGAAGCAGACACTGTTTCTTTCTTCACCTGAAAGGAGGGTGAATTTCACCATGGAGTGTCCTCAAGTGCTGCTTGTGTTGCCTGGTGCCGAGATGAAGCCCTTGCTAAAAGCCAAGACACAAGACACTGGAGGCTGCTCCACCCTGAAGAAAACCCCCTGTATTTTGAAAGAGGGTGAAACCTACGATGATCGTCTTTTTTAGTCTTGTGTTTTCACAAAGAAACTGTGAAGAACATGAGTGCCAAAGTGACTACCTATTTTTCCTTGGAAATCCTATGGACACATTCCCCAAGAAAATACGGTCATCCAGTCATGACAAAATCAAAACGTGCAATTTTAATTATAGTGTCCCTTTTAATCTTGCATTTGGCTCAGATTTTTGTGTATTCAAGCAGAAGTGTGGTTTTCTTGGACTACAATAATGCCTATGAATGTCTTTCTTCCTACCTGAATTAGACTTAACCCTCTCTTGGCGAGGCAGATTTCTTTTTTATGTGTTTCTGCAGTACCAATCACACTGCCAATGGCCAGTAAATTATTCTAATGATATCTGTGCAAATAACAATTGACTATCTTTAATTCAAATAGTTTGCACTTAGTTGATATTTTCCTGTAGCAGCTGGAAGAGCCACTTAACACTGATCCACTATCTTTGCTTTTTACTAGAGAAGCCCGGAAGACTCTGAACCTGCTGAAGTTCCTCCAGAGAACAAGGTGATCAGCAAAAAAAGTTAGTATCAATTAAAAGATTAGACAAGACAGGAAAATCCTTCAGACCTAAGATGGAATTGAAAGTGTGCAGCTGGCTTAGCTCTGTGTTTGCTGTGTGCTACATCACCACATCTCATGGTGCCTGGCTACATAATTTAATCTCTGCTTAAAGACCTTCTCAGCTGCCAACCCTGTAATTGTGAGGTTCATTAATCTTACACTGTCCTTGCTTTAGTATTTGCTGTCTCACTGTTGCAATCTACTTCTCTAAAGCCTTTGCTTAAAGGGAAATAGTCAAAAATTAATACAAACCATATTTTTATAGTTTTAAACTTAGCTCAGGCTTTTATTTCTCAAGGTGGTAAAACATTTGTTTTGTTGGCTCACTATGCTAATATAATTCTGCGTCCTTCTTCTCTTATACAATAAAGCAATAGACTCTTTAAACCAGTAATGATTAATTACAGGTATGGAATTACAGCTTCATGATGGCTCTCAGTTTTAGAATAATCTGTTTGCTTCTGAGAACTTCAGATAACTCCTGCCTTCTGTGTTTTTTTGCTGATTAGTTAGTAAAAATAGAAAAATAGAGTATGAACCAAATTTTGCCTTTAACTGTACTTTGTGACCTTGGTGGATTCAGTAGAGTTGCAGTCATTCAACTGAGGGAATAATATTTTAATTGAAATCAGTTTATTTACCATAATTAACTCCTCTTTATTTTGTGATGTCAAATCTCAGGTCATCAGTTTGATTTATTTAATTATGTCATTATCTTCTTCCAGGTTTTTAATGTTCTCTTCTGTTCTTGTGGACTTCATTTCTATTTCTGAAGCATTAGAAATCTGGATTTTCATTTCTTTACTCTCACCTCTCCAGTAGTACACAATCCAGTGCCAGTTTGAGTGTGACTACATAGTTCATCTCTAGATATTTTTGCTCAGTTCAATCATCATTACCTGCTAAGCACCAACAAATTTCTAGTGATCTCAATGTTACTTGTTCCAAGTAACTAAATTTGGGATAGTTTCTCAGTAATCTTTGTTTTGATTAATTTTTCCTCATACCTCAGTCTTATCTCCATAAGTGAAACCTTAGGGAAGAGGGGGAGGTTATTTAGGGATTTTTTTTGGGAATATCTGATTGCAAAAGTTTGTTTCATTACAGTTCTTTTAAATAGCTAAGTGCATAAACATACTTGGGTACCGTGATACCGAGCTAGGTGTTTCTTCCCCGAAACTGAATGGAATCTGCAGGTCTAAGAGAGAAGCCTGACAACTCCAGAACTGCAAAGCTTCACTGTAAATGCCTGTCAAGTAGGACTGCAAAAGGAGTCAATCACCTTAGATAGTCAGGGAGTAACTTAGAAAGCAAGAAGCTTTCTAAAGAAAACGATGTCTGAATGGCCCTCTCCTCATTTATCCATACTTGTTCTAACAGTATCAGAGAAGACCAAACAGTAGCATTTTATATTTGGTATACTTAGTGACACTTTACATATACTAAAACTATTTTTTCTGTGTTAGTCATGGAAACATTGGGAAAAGATCTATTTATGGATAAATGTTTGCTTTAAACTCTTATTCTAAACTTAAAAAGTGTAGTATATGTTGAGGTCCTGTACCCATTAGTTTTATGAAAACTATAGAATAGAATTTGCTATGAGTTCTGATCCCCTATTTAAGCAAAGAAAAAAAAAAAAAAGATTGTTGGAGAAGAAAAGGCTTTGTAGAAATAGTTAAGGTAGTAAGTTAATAGTTAAGAGTTTGTGTTGGAATATAATGCAGTGAGATAATTGCCAGTAACAAAGCTGCTTTAAAATAGGCTGCAAGTAAAGTAAGATAAACATTCAGATTTGTTTATACATGCATCTTCTTAACTTTCTGTCAAGTAAGTTCACAAAGCTTAAATCTGTAATCGCTCCATATTGCTAACCTGATCCCTGTGTTATACTACAACACACTGGGATGAGTTCCAGTAATCACGGTTTATCTTCTCCAACAATCAGATGCTTGAACAAAACAGACTAATAAGACCTCAGGTCAGGCCATGATTTCATCCTTGCCAGTGCTTATTACGAATCACAAACTTAATGTAACGCAGCAATCTATTATTTCTATGTAATTCATGCTCTGCACTATTGATTATAAACTGCCCATGGTGTTTAGAAAGAACTGTGCAAACTGGGGACATCCACGTCCGGCTCTGTAAGCTGGCAGCAAAATCTAACAAGCCTGCCAATTTTTCTGAACTCCCAGGCAGCTGGGGAGGATTTTCTGAATACGGTTGTTAGGCTTTTATGTGCTCTGTGTGTTTTTTATAATAGTCTGAAGACTTCAGTTCTAGCCAGTTTCTGTAAGAAAAACATCTCCCCCATCACTATAAAATGTTCATCTCTGAGAAACATTACTGGAGTGAAACCTGGTAATAACTGTGTTCGGACAGATCTGTGCAGCTTCATGTTTGCTCCTTATGTCTATGTGGGGTCACCAATAGTCAGAAAAATACATATTTAGGGCCCAAATCATGACCCTGCTTCTTCAGGCATGAAACCAACCCTTTTCAAAGTGTTCTGTCCATTCAGTGTAGAGGGAAGCTGGATGAGTCTCTTGACAGACATTAGGCAGCCCTGCTTGTAAGATTGTGGATAAAATGAATGAAACGAAGTACAAGATGGGGCAGCTAATTAAGTGTTGCTAAGTTTAGACATTGAACCTATATGGAGCCTTGTTGCTTCTTGAAGAGATAAACTCCCTCCCTGTGAATCTGTTCAGCATTCCACCCAGCTATCTCTGTTACAGGCTGGGCAAAGAGACTGTGCCTAATTCCCTAGCTTGATCTCAGTACTTGCATCACTAGTAGCACCTTTCCACTCATGTCAG
The DNA here is from genome assembly GCA_008033365.1 of Pseudorectes ferrugineus. NCBI lineage: Eukaryota > Metazoa > Chordata > Aves > Passeriformes > Pseudorectes > Pseudorectes ferrugineus. The sequence goes on from QWTY01024016.1 coordinate 29,763, forward strand.
GTGACATGATGCCATGAACACCCAGTACACTGTTCCACACTAAAACAAGGTCACAGAACAGTATGGGAAAGACAAACAGCAATCTACACCCATGAGTGGTGCTCCAAATAGGAGTACTATGAGCATAACAGCCATTAATTGATTGGAACAAATGTTGGATATAAGCATGCTGTAACCCCGTACTGTAAGTGATACTCTTAGGCTTGTTGTCTTTCCTTTCTATCTTTCACTGTAAGACAACTGCACAAAAAAACCAGACCCTGCTAATATTACTCAGTAGTAGCAAGCTTTACAGGATTAAAACAATCAGCTGTGTGAGACCAAATATTATAGCTTCACTATAGCTGTGAAATTCTGTGAGCAACCATGGAAGAACTCCACATAACACCTAGGAAAACTTATGTGAATTTCATCAAATAAAGAAAGATTAGTAGAAACTCTTAGGATGCATCATGACACTGGACTCAAACCAAATTTTTTGTCTAATAGTTGACCTAGTAAGAATAAGGAAGTTATTTCCTGGTATTTGCATCTCCTTTTGAATTGTTCTGGAACCTACTTTTTTGTTTCAAATGTATTGAAGGACGTGTAATAACAAGGACAAAGCAGATAAACACCACTTCCCTCCGATTATTATGACTTTTTGTAATGTTATATGTAAAGTCACCAAAAACCCCAAAACATTTGTAACATAACAAAAATGGCAATATCTGTTTGAGTTAAAACTGGGCTTTTTATCTGTTTGTTTGTTTTCCGAGGTAAGAAAATCAGCTTGTTAGCAATAATGGTTCTGGTGGGTGACAGTCTTCACAATTTTGCTGATGGCTTGGTAATAGGAGCAGCATTCTCATCCTCAACAGAAACAGGTGTGACAACGACTGTTGCTATTTTATGCCATGAAATTCCTCATGAAATGGGTAAGAAATATATGTGTGTATTTTTCCTGATTGGCTTTGCATTTCCAGGTTTCCCAAAAAGTTATTTCCTGTATGACATTTGTGGGAATTCTTGCTTATAGCATCATGAATTATAACATTACTATGTGAGACTGAAACTTTCTTTGCCCTTCACAAAAACCAGAGGAGGCTTCTGCACTCATTACTGGATGCCTTCCCATCTCACCTTCTCCAAATGCAAATGACATCAGGTCGGGAGTGACCTGTTATTCTTGTGTGTATAGACACAAAAAAGAATAAACTGTAAGCAAGACCCACATGTGCATAATGGCCATGCCTGACACAATGGGCTATCCAAGAGTTTCAATAAGTAGCAGAGCTATTTAAGCAAGTATTCCTCTTGCTACCCTCATTCCTGCTGCTAATCAAGAACAATAAGATAATAAAAGGTGTGTGATCTATTTTACTAGTGGACAGGACAGGAAGATTGTTCTGTTGAATATTGCCCTTGACTGACTTTCTGTGGTAAAACTCCCAGCATGGCTGAAGTGGCTCCTGACATTGTGTTGACGAATGTTTATAAATTGGGAAGTTTGAGATGAGAACTGCAGGTTCTCATTTCTGTCATTAAATGACTGAAGATTTCATGTGCTATGTAGAAAACTCCTCCAAACAAAAAGGTGGGATGGAGGACTGCTGTAAAACTGGTAACTCTTGTTTGCATAGCAAAGAAAATTGAAATACCTGACAGTTACCTCCAAAGACACGTTCTTAATTCTGGGGCAGTAGTGCCCCAGTGTCAATGTGGCATTTTTACACTCACGGAGCAAAGTTTTTCAAATCTTCTACTGTGGGCCTGTTATGAAATCTTTTATTTTCAAAAAAAATCCTGTGATGGGATTCTGATGTACAACTTACTCCAATTGATTAAGACTGAAATCAGTGGAATTAAACTCAAACTAGGATCAGACTGGCATAGATTACTCTGACTTGCAGCACCTGTAAAATACTCAAAGACCGAGCTGCAAATATACCAACATGATTTGAACTGGCAATTTCCCCGTGGAGAAAGATTTAGAAACTCTGGGAAACCATGTGACTTCACTTTTGCATGTATCCAAGTTGGAAATGTCACGGAACATAGAGAACTAACAGAAAGCCATTCCTCAATACTGTATGCTATCTTTAGGAACAGCTAAACAAGTACAAGTTAATATGACTTTTTTGTTGTTTTGAGATTTTTCTTTCACACAGGACAAGTTTATAACTAATTCTACAGAATTCTAAAGGCAGCCCTCCATCATTCACTATCTTTGTACATATCTTAATTATTTTCCTTCATATTTTATTACCAAGAGTCTTAAAAATACATTTATCAGCTAAATAACAAATATTCTGTCTTTTTCTCTATGCAGGAGATTTTGCTGTGCTGCTAAGTACAGGGCTCCCCACGAAGATTGCAATTTTGATGAATTTTATAAGTGCACTAACAGCATTCTTAGGACTTTATATTGGCCTTTCTCTATCGACTGACCCATCCATTCAAAACTGGATCTTTACTATTACAGCTGGAATGTTCTTGTATTTATCTTTAGCAGAAATGGTGAGAACTTCAGTCTGTTTTTATAGTTTCCTTATAGCATAGCCACATCATAGATTAGTGTCAGGCAAATGCAGGGGGATGAACTTGGAGACAAAAAGAGTTCACAGACTTGTTGGGAAGAGCATGTTGGGAAGAGCATGTTGTCTGCCCTGTGTGTGTACAGTGTTTAGAACAGTAATCTGGGGTTTTTTTGTGTCACTCTCATGCTAGGTGTCATTATAAAGAAAAAGGGAAATAAAGGTCATTAAGAGACTAAGATATGAGAAAAGCATAATGGACTTTTAGGGTCTTTTTCAAAAAAATCTTTTAAAGACTTGTAAACAATGTATTTTTAGTTACTTAGTAAAACTTACATATTTGAACCTTTAGGGTTTTTTAAGATCTTGAAAAAATTGGTTACTTTTTTCTTTTTACTGCCCTTTTCTTTATGTATTTTTCACCCATTGTTTCAGAACTAAAATGTAAGGTGCTTATCCTGAACACTTCCTTTCCGTCCTAGGGAGATTTCAATGAGCTCTTAAGCAATTCAAAAGCCTTCAGATTATCTCAACTTTTTTATGTTTGCCCAATATTTTTTATACTCCCAGTTCAATAGCAATGATCTGTCTATAGACAAATAAAGTGTGAAGATAGGAGGTAGGAGGAAGGCCTAAGGACTGAGCAGAAATGCAGAGGAATCATAGCTCATGCAGATGCCTCAGGCCACATAATTTATTGAGTGGATGGATAAGTGTTACACTTGTAGCAAAGCAGAACTTAAATGCCTGCCCAGCTTTGTCACAGGGCTCTTTAACCATCATGCGTTGATGTAAAGCTTCTCGCAAGCTCCTCCACAAAGATGGAATGTTTTGAGTGAGTAGATTAAGAGGGAGGAAAAAAAGTCTCTTCATAAATTACTTTGTTTTTTCCCAAGGCTGTCTGTCTCTCTTGTGCTCATTACCACCCCTTGTGTTCATTACCACTTCAAGCCTGAGATGCTCTTTACCAGGTTCAGGCATCATACTTTAAACCTGATATGCCATTCCAGTATTATAACTTATTTAAAATTCTACTTACAGTAATTGATCTTAGACCTTGGTAGTATTTTTGTCTATTTTTGCTATTGTAAGTACAGTAAAATGAACATAAAGTGCACCTAAGAGCTTAATAGAGAACTGCCGAAGGATTGTGGATGTATCAACAGTCCTGACTGAGGTGGTAAATAACAGACAAGAACACTGTGTACCAAGTTGCAGCTTGTTCTAACAGAGAAATTTGGAAGTGAGGCTGCCTACCAACTGTGTAGGCATGGTTTTGCTAATGGGTCTAAGAACGATATACACATATTTTTCCTTCAGTGTAGGATCAGCATCCATCAGGGATCCACAGGCTCCTAGAACAATACCATGTTTTTCCCTGAGTCTTCAAAGCAATGTGCCAGCTGTAACTCCCAAGAGAAAATACAGTTCCAGGCAGAGACAGGGACATGTTTTCCCTTGTTCTCAGCTTGTCATCATAATCTTGGTCTTGATGTGAAGGGGAGAAAGAAGGGAAAGAGAGGGGAGGATCTTATTTCTCTCAATCCCTTTTATTAATAGGACTCTCATCAGCCTTTCTCTGCATTTTGTCAGAAGAGCTGCCATCAGGTGGCTCACCTGTTTGTCAGTGTCAAATATCACAGGGTTTTTTTTTTTTAAGTTATTTATGTAGCACTGCAGGCATCTATAGATCTGAAAATTTTTGCATGTTAGTATAGTACATCTCAAGAGAAAATGAGCCATTCTTTATGTATTTTTCAACTTTCTGCACAGAAATAGGTTTTATTCTCTGCTGCACTCTCATCTACAAACAGCAATCATCAGTGCTCCTGCCAGTGGTGTACAAACACTTAATAGTACACAATGCTTGACTATAATTTTCAGTACTTGTTTTATGGGCTTTCACATATTCATGTGCTCGTGAGAGCAGCAGTTAAATAAAACTGAACAGCGTCACTGGTTTCTGCATTGAGGAACATTGAGGGGTGTGAGTGGAGGTTTGTTGACAGAACAGTGCTGTGAGACTGCCACCACAGACAAAGTAGCACAAAACTACTTCTGTGGTTAATTAAAGGTTTTTCATTTCTACAAATGGCATTGTAACTCCATTAGCAAGCTGGATAGACTAATAATTTCAGAAACTGAATAAGGGACAAAAGATAAAATCACTTACATCCATCATTTTTCACCAAGAAATTATGCAAAAGTGAAGTTTACTCTGACTAATTTTAAAAATGTTTTCAATTTGGAAGATAAGGGAGTAGTTTTTAAACTGATTTTCTGGACTGTTGCAATGCAGCAGCCATGCCACATGTGCCCAGCTTGGTAGAACCCTTTTTTAGCCAGTGCATGCCTGAGAGCCTCTCATGCCTTCTTTTAGCATGCTGCTTCCTATTTCTTCTTATCTTTTGTGTGCTCATGATAACACGAGCTGGAGTGGAATAAAGCAGTCCCTTGATTAGCATTACCTCTTTTGCCTCTGAGAGACTTGAAGCAGTAGCAAGTGTGATAGCTTCCGACAGCTCGGGTGTGGTGCTATGTTCCCTTAATTTGTGGTTTGCATCTGCCAGTTGAATAGGCCTATGCTGCTTAAACAACAAGATTCTCTCTGCTGTACCACACACTTTGTTGTTCAGAGAGTTGGGTAACCATAGCTGATATTGTGACAGCAACCATTTTATTTTAACAGATAAGCAGGGATGTCACACTAGCTATGGCTACAGAAATGGTTTGTGTTGATAACATGGACATAGGTTCGATGGAGGGAGCAGACATCAGCGCTGGACATGGAAAGGATACTACTTGCTAAGAATTCCTTTTGAAAACTTTCTTAGGAACCTACTGTGCATGTGTGTAGCTCCTAAATTGTCACTGACAGCAATAAATAAATTATCACTGACAGCAATAAAAATACTAGATTTTGCAGCAGGAGGAGAAAATTTTCCTGTTTGGAGAACTTGTTCACTCAGGCACTGGGGAAGAGGACAAAGTAGACTGATTATGAGGATAAATAAGAAAGACTAAACATCTGGACTGGAACCCTGGATTCAGGCTAGGTCTTAATTAACAATTTTTATCTACATACAAAAAAACCCCTGTGGGCTCTGAGCACTTAAAACTGTCAGTTCAGATTTTGATTTACATCAGAACTTTGAGGTGTTTACACTTGCTTTAGATTAAAAGTTTCTGATTATCTTTAAACACTGATCAAATATAACTACACAAGTTTCTGTACCGTAATTTAAACCACTGCCTGGTTGTAATGAAGATCCAGGGCATTTGGGTTTCCCTGTTATTTTCAGGCAAAACTTTACAGCGGAGGCAGATTTTTCAGTACAGTTTTGTTTTGGGCCCGTGCCAACTTCCAGAGGAAGAAGAATGCAGGAGAAGCAGCCCCAGAGACCCTCATCTGACAGAGGAAAGGACAAGCATAGCAAACACTCCCGTTAACCTCGTTGGTCAGCACCACTCCACTGTCTCCCAGTGGCTGCTGCTGTTACAGCTACTGTGAAGAGGCTCCAAAGTGCAGAGGAACTCAGTAGTTTTATTCAAGCACAGAAAAAACCACACAGCCAAAACCAGAGGTCAGCACCAGATTATTGCTCTGTATTTATTTCCAGAGTCGATGTGACACTATTAGCAGTCATCAGTGTTTCCCCTGCATAAAGCAAAAATATTAAGAGAATTTGAGCCTGAGGCATCATTTTTGCAAACTCTGTTGAGACACATATTTAGTTTAAACCTTTGATAAAATACACTGTGTAGAGTGAAAGGTCAATGCAAGTAGCTTTTATTATGATCATAAACAAGTGTTGCTCCTTTACTTGATTTAAAACTCACAGAGAAAAATACTAAACATGATTTTTTTCAAGCGTATTTTAAAAGTCCTGTTTTCTACTTGCCCATTTACTAAAGCCCAAGTAAATAGGAGTGTTGCCAGTTATTTCAGAAAAAGCATGATTGACCCTATATATAGTACTGAAGCAAAAAATACTCCAACTAGTTTATTCCCACAAAAGGAAATCACTAATTTTACTAAATAAGCATTTCCTTGCAGACAGCTGTATAAAATTACTACAAACTATTGAGAAGTTAACAAATTTCAGAATCTTGTTTATAATTCTTGTCAGTGCTAGTAAAAGAACCAAAGTGGGTAGAATTTGATTAATTTAAATATTTCACTGTCAAGATCACCTTTGTCAAAATGTACAAAAAACGCTACACATTAATAACTATAGTCAGAAGCTCAGCATTTTGAAAGTTGGAGGTTTTTTTTAATGAAGTTTGCCTTGTTTTCCCATAACTTTTTTTCCCACAGATGAATGTATCTGGCTCTCATTCTGGTGTCTTATTCTTTTTTTAGCTTCCCGAAATGACTCATATTCAGACACGGCGACCCTGGTTGATGTTTCTCCTACAGAACCTTGGATTACTATTAGGCTGGCTTTGCCTCTTACTTTTGGCTGTATTTGAACAGAAAATTAAAATATAAGTTTTCTGCTGGAAATCTCAAAGTACCACTTATGACAGTGGATAGCATTATTCACAATTTTGTCATGTCTGCTATAGTGATATGTAAATTAAGTTGCTGGGATTTTATATCTGAACAGTAGATAACTATTTTACTTTATTAACTTATTGTTCAGATTTTGTAATTATTTTTTTGTAAACATGAATGTTTAGAATTATGTTTTCTTTGTTACTGAGTTTACCAGATCCCATGCTCAAACTCACAGGAGCTTTTAATTAGTTTTTATTGAGACTGTTCTAGTTGAATGCTCTAAGTGATCTCTGCCAGTCTGATTGAAGAAAATAATAAAACACTTTTATATGCAACAATTAAAGTGGACTAACCATAGTTGAATAATTTGAATAAGGAATGGTTTTTAGCCTTTTAGTACAAAGAATTAGTGTATTTCTTTAAATCTAAAAAGCGTAGCAAAGCTAAACTGCTAAATGGCATAAAGCAATTCCGTAAAGTCTGCACTATCTATGTTGACAACATAAAGATTCTCATCAGTTGCATCTTACTGGTTCACTGAGGCAGGAAAAAAAATGGCAAGTATAAATGTTGAAGTTTATGATATAGAAATTTGAGAATACTTTTCCAACTATAATACAGTTTCTCATATGTGTGATGGAATCTGTGACAGTCAAGCACTGGACTAACCACTTTTGCATTATCTCACCTCTGGTGGTTCCTTATAGAAGCTGCTTATGAAGGATTATAAGAAATATGTTCAAATTGTTTTTCCCTGATATCCCTTCCGGGCTCCTCAAATGAAGGGATTTCTTGAGCCAAATGTTGCTTCTGAGACATCACATTCAATAAACACTTGCCTTCCTGTCAGCAATTAGCTTAATCATAGATGTGATGTGCATTGTGGAAAGAGCTTTTTCAATTGTCTAGAGTGAATGTGGCCTCACTGCAACTCCTCCCATCCTGAGTGATTTTTGTGTAATTAGTCCTCTTGATTTCAAGGTAATTCTGCATAAGTTGAGATGATTCATTTAATTTAGTATTGCAGAACCAGGTCTGAAACAAATGTACAAATTCTGCCCTGATTCTGATGTGCTGAGCAGCTTCCAGGAGGTATTGAGCAACACTCAGCTGTGTGACTTCAGCTATTTACATGCTCTCAATTTCTGGTGCAAGGACTTCTCCCCTACCTTATTTATACTTTTGTATGAGAACTGAATTATGTTCTTTCTTTCTCCTCTGATGAGATGTGGAAATAGGGAGAGCAAGTTACAGAACAGACATACATTCTTTATGCAGCAACTGAAAAATTTCTTTTCTTTGTCTTAACTCAGTCTTGAAATATCTCTACATTATGACACAACATGACTGTCTCACAATGTGTCCTGTGTTTATTTGATAGCTCCTAGTGAAGGTACAATTATTCTCATATTACAGAGGGAAACAGACTCTACTCTCCTAGAGCAGACTGTCAGACCTGTTAATTCTCAAAAGCTTCATGGGCACAACACTAACTTACCAAAATACAAAGTGAAAAAAATATCGAATTTCACTGTTTATGATAGCCCAGGTTCATGGGCTAGTGAACCCTTAGTAAACCACAGACTAAACCTCAGGACAAAAACCAAGCACTTAGAGATAATTTTAAAAGTAGGTATGTATTCATTTTCAGTGCCTGTTAGTTATGAGAATCTGTAGCAAATACCCCAATGCAAATCTAGACAAACCTAGACATTTACGTACCTTCAGAAACCTTGTCCCAAACAATTTATCCAAGGTAACACAGGAAGTCTCTATCTGACAGGGGAGTGAACTGAGCTCTTTTTAAGGCCCAAAGTAAAATCCTAGCTTCTTTTGTTTAGGTGTGCAAATATTACGATTGCTTTTTCTGTTGATGTAACTGTGAAAGGTGAGTTGAGAAGCTATGTCTAATGCTTCTGTTTTCAAAGTTTACTTTTTTTACAGGAGATTGTGCTTGATTTTATTAAGGTAATATTTTTAAAAAGTAGTTTCTCCGTATTTCATCTGTTTGTTTTGGCACTGAGTCACTTCATGACCTTCAGCTGTGACAGTCAATTCAAGCAATAGCAGGGCATCACTGGACGTAAGCAAAATCTATTCTTGTATCAGATGGTGCAAATGAATATTGGAAACATTCATTATTTCAAAGAGAAGGGTTGCCGTAGTTTGAATGCTTATGTATGCCTGATGTTTGCTACCATGGAAAACAAGATTACCAATATGATCATGTTTTGATAATGTTATTGTATTCTGAAATATTTGTCTACTATTTATTAATGTGTCTGAAAGAGGGCAAGTAATTTCTGGCAGTGTGTACTTTCAAGTTGCATATGAGCATAGGTTCCCATCCTGACATGATCTGTGAACATATTGTATCCACATCTGTTAAGAAAATGCCATCTTTTGGCTATATATGTTTATCAGGCACCTTGATCACATTTAACAACCAAATGTATTCATACAGCTTCCACCACAGGCACAGATATGTTGATCAGAATGCCAGTTAATCTTTATTTCTGCCACAGAGCTAAGCCTAAGGGGCTTTTGTGGTGTTTGTCAGTAAGTGAGTAGTTCTGTGATTGTTTTGCCCTGGTGTCAAATCTGAACACCTGAAGTCTCATCAGCATATGAAAGTTTGAATTCCTGTGGCACTTATGAGAGAACTTATCTCCCTACTTAAGGCTAGTGCCTCTGCTGTAAATCTCTTTACATTAGTGTCTTTAAAAAGATACTGGAGGTGGAGTATTACCACATGTAAATCAAGACTTCTAGCCTTACAGAGGGCTGGAAACTGTTCCTATAGATCACTGAAACAGAAAAGTAAATAAGTTTTACACCAAAGAGATTCACCTGTGGAATTCATCATTTTAGTCAATGTTCTCTAAAAATTCCAAGAAAAATAATAGAGTATATTTTTGTGTCCTTACAAAAGAGAAGACTCTGCACAAGTATTCTGATGATGCATTCTCTTTTAGTTTGTTTTAAATTCTGTAGAGTTTGTTCGCTGAGATTGGAAACAGACCTGTTTTTAAAGCCAGGTACATCTTTCTGTTGCTCCAAACCTAACAGACAGAGAGCATAATATGCCAATGTTTTCACTGAGTCAAATCCTGAGTAAGGACTGCAGAACTTTATCACTTGCAGCCCTTAAATCAGGACTAGGTTTCTCTGTAAGAGGTATGTAATTACTGAAACAGACATTATGTGCTTGATGGAGAGATTACTTGGTGAGGTTTTACAGCCAGTCAGGCAGCTCTAACTAGATAATCATAATGTTCCTTTGAAACTTTAAATACATGAATCTATAGATACAGGAATTTTTCTGGAAGAAGCTGCTTAGCCTTTCTCCCTTTCATCTATTCTTAGTTTTCAGGCACTCTTAAGATGAAAAGATCTTGCTTTCCTACACAGAAAATTAGAGAGAAAAGGAAAGGTTGAAAGAATTTGTCTGCTACAGTATTTTTTTCTTGGAAGTTAGATGGCAGAGGGCCTCACGAAGAATACTTCCAATTCCAAACTACCAGCGCTCCTAAGCATGAGAGCTGACCTTGTACCTCTCTTTTCTGTATATGTTACACATTATCCAGTGACTCCTAAGATAAATAGTACTTCTTTGCAGTTAGTTATAGTAATGCCCTCAGAAGTTTCTGGAGCTCATCTGCATGTTTTAAATACTGCCATCTATTCCTTTCCTGTATTTTATGCTTTAAACATGAATGTGTCATTTCTCCAGAGAGAGAAAAATACATAAACATAGACATAGAAGAATACAGAAAACATAGTTAACTTTTGATATTTACCCTTGGATTGTTTTTCTATCACCCTGCCTTTGCACTTGGGAAAGCAAATTATCGTTGTAACAGTTTTAAGCAGGTTTATATCTGTCTGATGTATGGATTAGGGCTGATACTTTATCAATGTCCTTAGCTTTTCTTTCTTTACTGTAACCTTTTGTCAAGCCTTCCTCTCATTTTAAAAATAAGCTGCCTTCTATTGTGAGTGTAGCTGTAGGAATGTGTCTACAGAAAATACAAGCGGTAGTTACACAATGGCTTTAATCAAAACAAAAAGTCCTGCAATTTATTTTACTAGACCCACCTACATTCCCTTCTCCCCAAAAGAACAAAAAATCCACACATGGAGCTGTTGCTCTGGGTCACGTAGGGAAATGTAAGAAGTGCCTCTTTCCTTTTATGTCCCTGATAAGAGGAGCAAGCAC
>QWTY01024019.1:8052-20140 GCA_008033365.1 Pseudorectes ferrugineus
CACCGCAGGGACACCGCTCCAGCTCTGGGGCTCAGACAAGAGAGGCCAACACCAAAGCACTGAATGTACAAGTTTCAAGTAGTTGCCATAGGTTAAAACTTAGATGTCCCACAATTAATGACAATGAAGCCCCACCCAATGAGCCCCTACTGCATCTCATTAGCCACAGGACATCACTGCCTGGCCAAGGTGGAGGCTCTGCACTAGATCTGCTGGAATGAAGCCCTTCCCCACCAGTAAATGAGTCTGCTCCACCCAGAGCAGTGTTTCAGTGACTCCATAAAGCATGAGGTTTTCTTTAATTATTTAGAGTGTTTGTTTTAATTATAAATGGTGCTGGATTATTGTGTTCTTTGAAAGGATCAGACTTGTGCAAACCCTATCCCATTTTTAATAAGGTTTAGGTATGGTAAGGGAAAACAGGTCTCCATTTTTTGTTTTCCTGTGCTTTGCTCAGCTACAGGCACTGCCTGGCAAACTGTGAGGCTGCTTCGTGCACAAAACAACACATGCTGTTTCCACTGAAAGCAATTTTAGGAAGTCTGAAGCAAACACAGAAAAGTGCAGTCCCAGAAGTCCTTCTGCAGAGCAGCACAGCAAGAACAGGGTGGAAGCCACACTCCTGCACAGGAGGCAAACAGAAACAAGGATTCAAGGAACTCAGAAGAAATTCCGGTTAGGAAAGATCTGACCACATACCGCGGACGCAGTGTCCTTGCTCTCGGAGAGCGCCCGCTCCAGGTCACTCAGCGTCTCCAGCTTAGTGCTTTTCTTCTTGCCACTTGGCACTGGCTCCTTCAGCTTCTTCTGCTTCCTCTTCAGACTGAGCATTCCGATGTCACACCAGGGACACAGTACCTGAGGGACAGAACAGCAGTGTCCCACCTGCAGCAGTGTTACACCTGCACTGCTCCTAACGCACCTTCCTGCCTGCACGCAGCCAGAGGCAACTGGTGAGAACTAGGGTTCCTGCAGTTATTCCATCAAAGATCTGAAGGATTAGGATGAGGTTATCTGGAAGGTAGGGAGAGCTGGAAGGTTGGAACTTCAATTTTGTAAAATGGCCAGACCCAAACAGCCCTTGTGTTTCACCCAGACTGCTGGTAGAGAGAGACAGCCTCCACAGGACTGAAACTGCAAACCCTGGGAAAGAGCAGAGATTCCAGGGGCTGCCCTACATTCCTGTCTGTCCCGACAGGAGGGGGCTCAGATGGCCTCAGTGCAGGGCAGAGTGTACATTGCTCAAGGACTGCAGCTGTGACACAGCTCCAGCCACAGCTCCAGAGGGGCAGCAAACACAGCCCCAGCCTCGCCCCTGGCACACCTGAACCTGAGGAGGATGGAGCAGGTAGGAACCTGCTCACCTGCAGCTCGGCCTGATGCACTGGAGTTAATGCAGTGCCACAGATTTGTCAGTATTCCCATATTCATATGGAAAATGTTAGACACTGGCACTGCCTGCTCTCGCTAGCCACTGATTAAGAAGAATAGAGAAAACATAGCTAAATCTTGAGCATTTTAAAAGTTTTAAACCATTATTAAAAGCATAGGTCACTAACAAAAGTTGTTATTAAAATAGTTCATGTAATCCTAAAGCGATTCTGCAAATATACTGAATATTTACTGCTCCTTCCTGAGCACACAGTGAGTCCATGTGCCTGTGCCATGACTGATCCCCAACCCACGCCTCTTACCTCCAGAAGGGAATACGGAGAGTTCTCGCACAGGAACGTGTTTGCTGCACACTCCTTCCACGCCTGCACTTCGGCCACCAGGGCCTCCAGCCTGGGCAGGTAATCCAGGTGCACTGGGATGGACCGGCCTCTCGTGACGAGCTCCGCCAGCGTGTCCAGCACGGGCACACGGCCCCCAACCTGCCGGGTTGGAAATGAGGAAATGCTGGATGCACCCAAGACACAGCAGGCACTCAAGGAATTCAGGGCAGAGCTTGTAAAAATGAATTTAATGCTCAGACAGCTCAGTGACCTGCACTATCAGTCCAACATTTGTGCTGCTCGTGCACTTAAGTCATTGACTACCCCGACAAAACTAAGAACACATTTAGGGGCTGGGAAGCAAGAATACACTTGCCAAATGACCCTTTAAAAAGAAAACAGAACAAACCCAGAGACTGCCAACAATATAAGCAGCCTCCCAGTCTCACACTCTGCATTCACAGCATAAAATCAAAACAATTCTGAAATCATAAAATCATAGAGTTATTAACATTGAAAAAAGATCTCCAAGATCCATTTCAGCCATTAACCCAGCATTGCCAAAGCCATCACTAAACCATGTCCCCAAGTATCACATCCCCATCCCTTTTAAATCCCTCCAGGGATGGTGACTCTACCCTGGGCAGGCTGTGCCAGGGCCTGACCACTCCTTTCAGTGAAGAAATTTTCCCCAATAGCCAACCTGAACCTCCCCAGGTGCAACTTGAGGCAGTTTCCTCTCATCCTGTCCCTTGTTCCCTGGGAGAAAACTCTGATTCCCCTGGCTCCAGCCTCCTTTCAGGCACTGTAGGGAGCTACAGCACCAGAAGATAAGCGCCAGGCCAAGACTGAGAACCACCTCCAGCATCCCGTGTGCCACTCGGGAGCAAGCTCTGGCCATTCCCTTGGCACCCCACGCCTTGGGCAATGCAGGTACCACACACCCAGAAGTAAAGCAGCACAGGAAGTAATTCCAGAGGTAATTTCTAGAACAGGCAGTGATGTGGGACTGGAGAACTATTCACCAAAACAACCCCAACATCTCTAGCAACTTCCAAGTCCTGATACCAAGAACTTTCTGCAAGTCACAGTGACTGCAGGCATTTAACAAAATCTTCACAGAACCGAAGCAAGAATTCTTGGCACAGACAGAACTAGTTTTCCATATGCAGGAGGCAGAATTTCAGAGTCCAGACCAAGAAACTAGCAAATACCAAGAACAAAATCACTCAAGTGCTTTCAAGACAGCCCTCAAATGGAACTTAGTATTACATGAATTTTATTCCTTCAAAATATTTAAGTTCAGGAAAATCAGGTTTTTTAATAAAAGCTCAAAATAAGTTTTTATTAAAAGCCCAATTTAGGCCAGAGGGACCTGAAAATACCCCTAAGTTAGATGAGAGCTCACTTTATAGAAAAAAAATGAGGACAAATGAAAATATTTGGCAACTTATACCAAAATGTGAAATCAGGGCTATCCCAGTGCCACCCTGGTCTGATCTGGGCAGTCCCATTGACCCCTGGGCTTGAGCAGTTACAAGGCTGAGCCAAAAACTACTTCTGTATCACCACTCTGTACCTCAGTGTAGTACACAAAAATGTAATTAACAGGGAGCTGGTTACTGAGCAACTGAGCAAAAGTGACCTTAAGGTGAAGTTCCATAATGCAGTAACTTTTTAACTTCAGATTTTTTGCTATTAGCTGTTTTATAGATTTTATTGCAGGCAGTTAGTTGCAAAGGTGAAGGAATACAGATCAGAAACAGAAGCAAGAATCAGGGCAGTGAGTGGAGCTGCTCCATGGCTGAGGAACCAATGTCCCACACCAGGTGCTCCGAATCAGTGTGACCCCGGAGCCCCGGAGCACACACGGGGGGTGGGGTGGCTCTGGTGACATGAGCAGGGTCACTGTCCCTCCCCAGCAGCCAGGCTCACGTACCTGCAGAGCCTCCACCTCCTGCAGCCAGTCCTTGGCCTTCTGCACTGCATCCTTCAGCGCTGCTCCATTCGGGAGGTAGGCTGGGATCTCCTCCAGTTCCTTCACTGCTGCTGCCAGGCTGCTCAGGGACTGCCGGGGCCTGGGGGAACACAACAGCCCAGATGGGAGATGCTGCTTACAGGGGGGGCTCTTCCACTCAGCTGGGTTATTAAAATCAGAGGGTCACACCAAATAGTGACGTTACATACAGTACTGGCCGCACCCAGCAGAGCTGGGGCATCAGGAGCAGGGGAGGTTTGGAAATGTCTGTTTGCTTACTCTAGACTCCTACTAGAAATATTCTCACATTTGGACTTAAGGAAGGTTTACCTTTTATTAACTTTTGAATGACAAACACCCACCAAACCCCAGACCAGCAGCAGCTGAGAGATTCTGCATTAGAAGGCTAAAACCCTGAAACTGGCTTTTCTGTATTTCTATTTCTGTTTGATTCTGAGGTTTTAGAGAGGTACAAACACAACACAGCTCCCTATCGAATGTTAAACCCGAGCTTAGTCAGTAATGTGCTATATGAAGTTGTCTTAAAACACTGTGGTTAGTAGGGGGTAAGAAACATTCCAATACTCCAAGTATGACAAAATTTTAAAAAAAAAGAAACTTGAGGGAAGAAACCTGGCACATAAGTTTGTGCCACCTTCTTAAATTTTAAGTACACTGTGCTCTCCCCTGTTTTACTTTATAAATCAGAAGGTAAAAACCACAAGAAAATTTTTCTTAGTAAGGATGTATTTGGCTTATTTCCTTCTTCCCTGCACCAACCAATCTGGAAAAAATCTCCTCCTTGTTAGTTAGAATAGTCCTACGTGGACCCCTATGGACTATGAAATTTTACCTGCTGGTGGCACCTATCTGAGCTTTATCTGGACACGTGTCCTCCAGCCTGACAGCGGGGAGGAAAGGTGGAAAAGAAGGAAGAGGCATCTTAAACCCCTTCCCTGTGGCAAAAGGAGAATTTGCACAAGATGGTTGAGCAACACACACACTGCAAGGCAACCCTGACACCTGAAACTGCTCCATCCCTCATCCTCCTCCCCCAGCCCTGCCCCTTCTGGCTGGCACAAGCTTTGCCTTCATGCTGGGAACTTGACGAACAAAGGGGAGCCCCTCCAGGAGTCAGGGCATTTCCATCTGAAACAACTCACGGAACTACAAAATGCAACGCTGAGATTTAGCTCTACCTGGCCTTTATCAGGTTCCTGGCTTTGTCATCCCAGTGCTCGGACACGGTGAGGAGCTCCTGCAGCTTCGCCATCGCCTTCTCAACCGCCGGGTAGGGCGCGAGCCCCACCCCGGAGTCTATGAGGCGCCTCATGTCATCCAGAGTGAGGGAGTTCTGCTCTGAGCAGGCCAGGTGCACGTCCTCCAGCCAGCGGGCCTGCTCCAGGCGCGTCCGCAGCTCCGCCAGCTGCGGCAGGTCCACGTCAAAGTCAAAGCTGACGTCCAGCAGCTCCTGCAGCTCTGCAGCACTGGGCATCTCTTCAGAAAGGAGCTTTTGGCTTTGCTGTTGGAAAGCTTCCACGCGGTCAAGAAGATCCTGAAATACACAAATGTGACAAAAAATCAGACGAAAGTCCTCTGCTAAGTCACTTAACCATGGAAGTGCAGGGTTAACAATGGGAGCACAGGCTCCTGCCAAACCCCCACTGCAATGCACACAGTGCACATGGCAAATTATCCCGAGGGCAGGAACACTACAATAGTGTCTTCAACACACAGTATTGAACCAGCACCTCGTCATATGTAACGTGGCCCCAAGCTCGAGCATCCCAGAACATGGCAATTGCAGCCCCAGAGGTGTCAGACAGAGGGCTCGGAAGAACAGAAAGGATGTAAAGGGAAATTGAATGTTCCCATGGGTGCTGCTGTCTGGCTTTGTTTTGGAATGGTTCAGGCAGCTGAGGAACAGCAAGGTGAGGATTATGAAGGCTTTGAAAAACACCGGGTAGGGCACAGAGGTTCTGGGGTTCATTTCTGCTGCACAGCTAAGGCTTTTGAGCTGCACCCTATAGTGTCAGTGAGCCACAGGCATTTTACTCTCTCTTGCAGGGCAACACCTTCTCTCTCTCCATGCACTCAGCAGCTCATTACCCCAAAAGGTATCTCTGGGGCTGTCTGCACTTTTCCCAGGATAAAGCACAGTCATCCAGAGCAATCCCACAGTGAAGGCTGGGATTATTCTGTACAGAGCAACCTGCCCAGTACTCCCAGTGCTGCCTGAAATGCTGTTCCTGCAGGAAGTTCTTCCCTCACAGCTGACACCTTGGCATTTTGCCAGTGAGGCTGTTTCCCAGGATGGGCACCCTCCCCCAGCACGAAATAAAACATTTTTTAGAGACAGACTGAATTGTGAACCCATCTCCAGTAATGTTGGTCATTTATATTAACGGCCTAATTTGCACAACTACATATAATTGAGGCTTGTTGAGGATGATACAAAGGAACACCCCGACCATATGTGTTTGTTATTTCTCTGTTCAGGAATGCCAGATGGAGAGGAACTGTTTGCATGTCTGGCATTTCCAAATTTCTGCTTTTCAACCAGCAAGAAAACTTCACAGCTTCAGTGCTATAAACAAATAACTGTAAATAGGACTGCATTGAATCTGATCCACACACCGCAGGGCTGACAAAGCTTCCAAAGCAGCAGTCAAAGCTGAGCTGAACTGGTTTATTCCCATTCATTTACATGGCCCTGTCTGGTGTCTCAGTGTTGGGTGGATACTTGAGGAACAGTTCAAGAGCTGGACATGGCATCTCCTGGTTTCAAGTGTCACGAATATGCTAAGCCCTTCTCCTTTAAGACAGGAATTGCAGCTGCACAGAATTTTCTTTTTTAATTGCTGCTCAGTGTGATATGGAACATTTTGGCAAATTCTGAATCAAGATTTTGAATTACTTTCAGTTTGCCTGAGGGCTGATCATCTGGGGAGCACAGAACCAGCACAGCTGGTGGTCGTGGAATTCACAGTGACCTGACTCCTGCCAGCAGCAGGTTCTCTAATAGAGAGAGGATTTGGGCAGCCCAGGCTGGGTTTGGCTGGAGTTATCTGTGGAGTTTCCCAGAATGTGGCTTGAGAGCACAAAGAGGGATCTAATTACAAGACTGAGAAAGATGATTCTGCATTAACAAAGAAGGAAAGTGGTAAGAATGAGAGAGCTGCCCCTCAGAGCACTGGGGAGTTTGAATGCTCTCAGATTAACCTGGCTTTACTCCTAAGAGCAGACCAGTTAACTGACCCCAAACTTTTAACCTGTAGTTACCCAGGTCATCCCGCTCCTTCTCCTGCAATCCTTCATACAACATGAATGGTTTGATTTGCCTGTGCAGTATAAAACTCTGCTGACCACGAACAGCAGCCAGTCAGAGCTCCTTTCTTCAGCATCCCATGTGCACAAGTCAGCCCAGCCTGCAGTGCCCAGGTATTAATTCTTGGAGCAAATAGTGAGATGGGAGATGATGGCAGTGCAAACCCATCACTCTGTAAATGCTCCTGCTCCCTTCCCGAGGCTTTCCCAGGTTACCTTGAGCAGTGGTGTCTGGCTGAGGACACAGGGCAGGGCATAGAGCTGCCTCACGAACAGCCGCAGCTCGTTCACCGTCAGCTGGTTCTGACACTTCCCTCCCCCGGAGCGGTACCTGCAACGACACCGTTCAGATCTCTTGGTTATCACTGAAAAACATCAAAACCAAAACTCTCAACTTCGAGGCCAGGTTGGACAGGGCTTGGAGCAACCTGGTCTAGGGGAAAGTGTCCCTGTGGGGAGTGGAACAAGATGAGCTTTAAGGTCCCTTCCCACCCAAACCATTCTGTGATTTTTTGATTCCCTGACATCTGCTTATGATTTCATGTCAGCCAGGCCTTCCTCAGGAATACCAGAATATTCACAAGCACCCAAGCAGCCCAGGGCTCACACACGTGGGAAACCTCAGTCTGCCACAGCAGAACGAGCTATTGTTGAAACACTCATATTAAACAGCATTCTGGAACAACTACTCAGCCTTGGAAGGGCACTGGTTATTATGGAAAAAAATTAAGCTTTTTTTCCAGAACACAAAGCAACTGTGGATAAACTATTCAGTTATGTTGCAGTAGCTATTGTAGTCAGCTCTGCCCATGCCCACTCCAAAAGAGAACAAATCCCAATTCTGAATGGGTTTTATATTGACAGGTCGTGTAGGCACTTCTGAAAAATCCTCTCTACACTGCAATCAGCGTTT
Organism: Pseudorectes ferrugineus; assembly: GCA_008033365.1. Taxonomy (NCBI): domain Eukaryota; kingdom Metazoa; phylum Chordata; class Aves; order Passeriformes; genus Pseudorectes; species Pseudorectes ferrugineus. The sequence continues at coordinate 15,986 of QWTY01024019.1, forward strand.
TTATTTTTATCTAAAAGCTTTGTATCAAATGAGTGGCTTATAAGTGTTAACAAATTGCCCAATATTAAAAGCTTTCTAAACTCAAGCCAGTATTAATGAGGTCTGAGAACCCTGAACAGAAAAGGAAAGAGATCCCTTACAATGCTGGCTCCAATTGAATCCACAGTGTGTTATTTATACAAAAGAGGAGAACAGCCCAGCAGGATATGCCAGCATGACTGGAATGTGAACACTATAAAATAAATTTTAATTTACCATTCTGTGTTAAAAATAGGTATTTTTAACGGATACACAGGATCACTTTGGGAGTTCCAAACCCCCCAGTCAGCTGAACAATAAAATGAATTCAAAGCCTCAGGTACAACACAGGTTTCTTTACAGTCCGCTTTGTTCTACTGGTTTTTGAGGAAGCTCTACAGTATCTTCCAAGAAAGGCACAAGTTTTGAAATACATAAATATTTATGTACATATACACACACACCTAAATGGCAAAGCTGTCACAAGATGTTTTTGAAAACCAGAAATATGTGAGCCTAAGAAAAACCACTGACAGAAGCCAAACCCATGTTCATCCAGGGTTATTAATCACAAAGGTCTCCAAGCACAAATTCTCAGAGACTCTAAGGAATGGAACGGGTTTCAGGAGACCTAGAGAAGGAAGGGGAAAGACAGGAAAAACATGGCAACAGGGCAGGAACACAGTTGCCTGCCAGTGCCAGGAGAACGAGGGCCACACTGTGCTCTGGCCCCATTCAGATGTTCACAGAACATCTCCCAGCCAGCATCTGTGAGGGTTTAATCCCACCCAGAGAACCAGAGGAAATAGGGATGTACAGCCCATTTGCATCTCTTCAGGTACTGCAGAGAAGCTCGTGAGCAGGAGTCACAGGATCTACTATGATTTATTACCATCTCTCCTGGTCTTCCTGGTCTTCTCCCCATGAACTGCTGTGTTTGCTACGCTGGAGGAGATCCTCCAGTGTCACTGACTGCCGTGACTGACAGGGACGACCTTCCCACAGCAGACAAGTCTCCTGCATGCCTCTTCCAAACTCGGGATCAGACCAAAATGCTCAGTCCATAACAGAAAGTTTGCCAAAAGCACAAACCAAATTTTAGGCAGAATCCACAATCCTTCCTAACCAACACCTGGCACTCGGCGTGATGGAGGCTGTCCAGCATCCTGCAGATGTGAGCTTCAGGCACATGAATCTGCATGTGATGTAACATGTATGAAGATTTTAAGCACATAATTCTCTTCTTTATTTCTTCCTTCAAAAGTTATGAGCATCCCCCACTTCAATCTTATAAGACAAAAAAAAACCAAGTAACATGGGTTTTAAAACTCTTAAATAAAACTATGAAGACATGAAACTGGACTTTCCCCAGAAACATGCCAAAAAAAGATCCAAGGAGAAATGGTGCAAGAAGGACTAAAAGCTCTTCTAGAGCAAATAAGAATCTCAATGCAAGCACTGCCTTGACACTGTGTACAGCAGCAGCACAGGGTGAATTACCCATCCCAGTCTGGGATGCTGCAGGAGCTGGCAGGCCCAGCTGTGAGGAAGGCTGAGAGCCTCTCATGGTGACAAAAGAACAGACCTAGTCAAGGAGATGAAGATAAAAATTGCTCCCAGTTCTTCCCAAGCCAAACAAAGTCAGGGACACACTCAGTGCAGGAAGGACCCATCTGGCACAGAGAAGCTGGGAAGAGCCTGGCTGCTGCTCCCAGTTCAGCACTGGGAGACCTGAACAAGCACCAGGGATGGGAGAACACAGACTGGGGATGCCAGAAGAAGAGATGGCTCAACACCAAATGAAGGAGGAGATCCGAAGTGGACAAGTCCTTTGATGATGGTGCCTCAAGTCTCTGGGTTGGAAATTCCCTATCTGGCAGAAGTCATGCCTGTGGGAGTGCTGAATTTCTCATTCCCCCTTGCAGTATTTTTATGTTGCTGTGACAGAGGCTTCATCCTCCTGTGTGTGCAAGACAGCAAAGGTGAATTTTTATCAAGTTCCTACTACAAAGGCTTACACAGGGATCACCAGGAAGGAAGACAAGAATCACGTCTAAGTGTGACAGCAGAACATTCTGCCCCTGAAGTCCTTCCAAGCCAGCCTTCAAAGTACTGCAAGAACAGTGATGAGCTACACAAGTCCTGCTGAGGCAGCTGACATGCAGGAACCACACACGTGCAGTTCTACCAGCACAAAAGACAACTGCTCCGATAAGCACCATGTTATTCAAAGGAGCAGAAATGGGTGAAAATTCTCCAGATGGGACAAATGACAATTTTTTATGAAGTACTTCACACTTAAGATTGCTGGACATGAGCAATACTGTCCTCCACATACATAAACCCAACATTTTCTTAGAAACCACCATCCCACAAGGCTCAGTGTGCCCGTGGTGAGTCTGGGTGCCCTGATCAATGGCTTTAAGCTGAAGGAGGGCAGGGTTAGATAGGATATTGGGAAGGAATTGTTCCCTGTGAGGGTGGTGATGCCCTGGCACAGGGTGCCCAGAGAAGTTGTGGCTGCCCCATCCCTGGAAGTGTCCAAGGCCAGGTAGGACAGGGCTTAGAGCATCCTGGGATAGGGGAAGGTGTCCCTGCACGTGGCAGGGGATGGAACGGGATGAGCTTTAAGTCCCTTCCAACCCAAACCAGTCTGGGATCTATGGGTGAAGAATGACACAACAGAAGATGGTAATTTGTGAATCCTGAGAGAAAGGCTCTTACATCAATACAGGCACAACTAGATGTGTGCAATGAGGAGAACTGGTCTTGGCCTTCTGTTCTGGCTCTTTTCAACTCATTTCAGACATGGAGTGCCAGCAAGACCAGGCAGGCAGTTCATGAAGAACATGTTACCCAAACTCTGCCCCACCTTCAAATCCCTCAAGCAAATAACCTGTCTAAAAGATTCAATGTAAAGAGCAGGTATTTTTTCAGAGCTCTCGTACAACATTCCCACCAGCAGCAGCTCAGGGAGTTAAGGCACTTTGTTTTTCCACAACACAGAGGGTAATGAATACAACAACACCTGCACTATGGACAGATTTACAGTGCCCACAGCACGAAGACAAGGGGACTGTATCTTGCTGAGTGTTACTTTGTCTGGACATACCACGCCATTTTTTCTTTTCAGGGAATATTGGAATGAATTTACAGACTAACTGTCAAACACAGAAAAAGAAGAGATTTGAAAACCAAGGATGTTTAACTTATTACATGTAGTAAAACTGAATCTCCCTGTCAAAGATGGCTCAGCTAAGGAGACAAAGATTTTTTTAAATTTTAAGTCTTGCACAGCACTAGCATCCATCACTGGCCTCTGACAGCCATCTCTGGTGCCCCAATTTTGCTGCAGACATGGAGTGGCAGTTACCTGGTCTGTCTCTTGCCATTCAACAGCTGCTGGGCCACCGAGGCACATTTGTCCGCGTCCTGCGTCACCAGCCGGAGGTGTCGCAGCAGGTCGTTGTCTGGGAACTTTTTAATTTCTGATTCTTCTATCAAAGCCTTAAAACTGATGAGACCTGTTGTAAAAGACATTAAGTTAAGAAGTCTCCCTTTGTGATGACTTTTCCATGGTAAGGCTTAGAAACACAACATGTTAAATGTATTTCTGTTTCTACTTCAGTTATATTTTGTGCCAAAGTGATTTACAGTCTTGTCACAGAGACAGCTTAGCATCATTTCTGGGACTGTAACAGCTAAAATATTTACTTTAAAACATGAAATGATAAATGATTTCTTTTGATTGTCACATAAGAAAAAAGTTGCTACAGTTCGGAAACTAAAAACTGAAAAAAACAGCCCTTTTGAATGATGTGCTACAGGCAGCAGGTAAGATACTCACTTTTTTTGTTGTTGATCTTTGCCTCCAGGGCCTCGTTGACGTTGGAAGCCCACTCGTTGTAGGACTCCGCGCGCATCTTCAGCGCGTTCATCATCGGGTACAGCTCCTCCAGGGTGTAGCGGTACCTGCGGGCAGCACACAGCTCAAACCTCCAGCAACACTGCGGGGCAGCACGAGGGTGGAAGGAGGGGCACCAAGATGAGGACCCAGGCTGGATGGGGCTTGGAGCAACCTGGACTACTGGAAGGTGTCCCTACCCATGGCATGGATGGAATGAGATGAGCTTTAAG
>QWTY01024019.1:20276-32298 GCA_008033365.1 Pseudorectes ferrugineus
TTCCTTTTGAGACAACTTCAATGTTGCAATTGCTTCAAAAGGCAACTTCTACAGGAAAATTAAGGAATTGTGAAACTGTCTTAGAGCAAGCTACATTCATGTAGGACAAAGATGTACTAAACAGCACAGGAAAGTTAACAACGGGAAGGAAAGCTCCAAAAAGCAGAACAGTACTCCTTGGCAAGGACTGGATCTGAGGGACAATGACCTGGTTGCTATAAATAAAAATGCAAACTAACTTAGCCAGCAATTTTTGCCATTATAGAGCAAGAAGAGCTGAATGCTGAAGAGGCTTTGTGTGTGAGCACAAAACAGTCCCATTGTTGTGGGGGCACTGGATTTGCAAAGGGCTGAAACAGAAACAGAGACCAGCCCCACTGGCAGCAGAGATTACCAAACCACGGTATCCGCACAGACAATACTACCTCCAGATCATGGCGTTAGTTACTACCTCAAGCTTACCCCAGCTTGTATTTGTAGGTGGGACAGGAGCAGAGGTCCTCGACGTGGTACAAGCACACCAACAACCCAGGTTTGCAGGGACAATAAACTGCTGACATGAAGCAGGTGGTTTTACACTTCAGGCACTGTCGCTCATCATCAGGGAACAGCTCAAACGTCACCCTCTCCGAGTCAGTCACTCCCTGCAAGAGCGTTACACCAAAGCCTAATGAAGGAGTGACTGTTACAGAGAGGTGGCTATTACAAGATAAAACGTCAGAAGGTAAATTTATCGAAAGAATAATGAAGTTTAGATATAAGATATTAAATCCAGGCAGACAGAAATCTTGGTTAATGAAAAAACAGCTTTTCTGACTAAATTACTGAAAGTACAAATATTACCTTAAAAGTGACATTCTGAACAACATTAAAGGGCAGTCACTAAAATAAGGTGCATGATCAATGATTCTTTACCCAGGTGGTCCTCTGAAATCCACAACTTAGGAAGGGACCATGTACCTCCAAGCCTTTAAAACCCCTGTACAAAAACCAGCATGTTCTCACATCACTGTTTCAACTGTTACTTCATTCATTATAATGAATTCCACCTCTCGAAGTGTTCAAGGCCAGGTTGGATAGGGCTGGGAACAACCTGGTCTAGTGGAAAGTGTCCCTGACTGTGGCAGGGGATGGAACGAGATGACCTTTAAAGTCCCTTCCCACCCAAACCGTTATTTCCTACAACTCACCAGTTTATCAACCTTCTCACGCAACCTCTTCTCCTCTTCAATCATAATAGCCATGTCTTTCTGGACTGTAGATGCCACCACAACGTCCAGGACATCTGCTTTGGAAGCCATTTTACAGATCATCTCGTCGTGGGAGAAGACGCAGTAGCGGTTGAGCAGCCGGTAATGCTCCACGCACTGCCGGCCCAGGGGCAGCTGCGGGGCAGACAGGGCGTCAAGGGGGTGCACTTGGACAATGACATGAAGGTACGAACTCTGTATGCTTCTAACCAAAAACTGCCCCAAGGAAAGGACAAGACAAATCCTTCTAGCAACAATATTCATACTTCAGAGTGTAAAACTAGAGAAATCAAGATCCCAAGTTGTGCACGCCAGGAATGATCGTGGCTCTTTCCCAGTGGACTCTGTGGGTGTGAGCTGTGTAGCTGGGGGAGGTGCCCTCTCTTGTAGAGGTCGTAATCAAGGGCTACTAAATCACTAAACCACAGTGGGTGCAGGAAGATCCAAGATAAAAATGCATTGAGGCCAAGGAAGCATCAAAAGGACAAGTACATAAACGCAGCCTGCTTCCACCACTCGAGGGATGCCCCATCCCAGGCAGGTGCAGGGCACCCTGGGCCTTCTCCCTGACATGAACCGTGCTGCAGCACGAGAAACTGCTGGCTCAGGGAGCACTGACGTCCCTAACTGGCTGCAGGCAGAGCACACAGCTCATCCTGAGCTGGGCAGGTCACTCAGCTCTATTTTAAGGCCAGGCAGACAGTGATGCTCAGGGTACAACGAGGTTATGTGTTGGGTCCAGTGTGAAACTCATGGAAGGACAAGAGTAAAAACCAAACCAAACCAACTGACACGTGAGCACAGTCAAGTGCAGAAAGCTTTCTTGCAAAATTAGTCATCTCCCTCTTCTAAGTAATGTTTTTTATATCTAGCAAGCTTTTTAGTTGGGCTACACTTACAAATAGCCAAGACCTTCTGGGGGAAAAAAAAAATCACAAGAGAAGTAATTTGAAATATCAGAAGCTTCAAAGAGTCTTTGTGAGATCAGACAGCACTGCATGTCTGAGTCATTCGCTGTGAAGGTAAAATTACTTGTAACTTTGGAGCAACTGTCCTCCATTCATGTTTATTTTAAAAAAAGACACAGAATTTATTGAATAACTCTAACCTAATAACTGTAATGTGTGCCCATCTCTGCTGGTTCAGTGAGCTGAGTGAAGCTTACTGGGAATGATATACTGCTCTGTAAACCTTCCATTTGAACTTGAGAATTTTCTGCTCTCTTCTCATTAAGGTGTTCTTCCCTAAAAACCTAGAGCATCTCTGCTATCTAAGAGGATGCTCTCACATGAGATGCAACTCCTATATTTTTTTCTCTACAAGAGGACTATCAATGTCTTTAACTGTTATTAACGTGTGTAACATGTATCATCTGACTTTATCACAGAGGCTAAAGCAGAAAAGATATCCAAGTTGGATTTAGTTTCCAGCTGCAGAAAGTACCTCTTAGAGAATTCCCAGTGCAATAAATTAGGAAACTCCATTCCAGCTTTTATTTGAAATGAAATTCGGGGACACAAAAATGAGCCAACTCTAGTAGCACTGGTGCATCTCACACTCCAGGCACACACAGGACTGTGCTGCAAAAGCTACATCAGCCCTGATGTATAATTCTAAACCAAATCTTTGGAATCAGAGGAAGCCCCCAGGTCACTGCATGACAAACCCTTTCAGCAAACACCATGCTGCCAGTAACAGGCTCCTTCTGATCTGTGGCCTAGATTTGTGCATCAGCGATAAATCAGAGCTGTACACCAGCTAGGAACAGCTTTGGAACTGCTCACTTAGGGAAAAACTGGTTTGGAACGTACCCAGTCGACGGTGCAGAAGTTCACAGCTTCAGCAAAGTTGAAGCCCTGGTTGAAGCCGCTGTGATAAGCTCTGGGAAAGGTGATCACAAACTCCCCAGCACACTGGTTGGTTCGGTACACCTGGGGGGACAGACAGGCCAGCGTCAGCTCACACCCAAACACAGCTGGCGGCTGCACGGAGAACATGGATTTCCAATTCGCAGTAACTTCTGTGAGGACTTCCCAGAGTTTTAAACCAAAAGCCCAAGAATTACAAGTGGCAGCTGATAAAGTGCCATGTAAAGCCCCGGAAAGCCAAGGGTTCCACTCAGCCACACCCCACTCTGAACAGTTCTAGCTTGGCTGCCTGGGCCTTGTGCTCCTCACACCTCAGGGTTAGGGTCAACACAGATCCAGCTCTCTCCAATGTGCAGCTGAAGGGGAAGAGAAATTGGGAACCTTAAAGTTCATACTGTTGTTCATCTAAGACTGTTGGGGCTATACAGTCAGCATGAAAGCAGGTAGGTCTCTTCCTGCATCCTTCCATTTTGGAGGCTACCAAATCATAGGAGACACCACAAATTTTGCTACTTTTTCCAGATTTTCCTTCAAGTCCCAAGGCCAGCTCATCAAAAGCCAATTAAGTTGTAAAGGGACATAATTCCCATGAATAATCTAGCATGGAATAAGATGAAATCTGATGAAAAAATGTTTTTTAAATACCTAAGGACTTATCCAGGAAAAATAAGAGAATGTGGATGACAAATAAAGGAAGAATGGGATTTGGGCCCTTGACAGAAACTCTGTGCCAAAAAAGCAGTGTCTGATTGAACAGACATACAAGAGCTCCTGCCATTGTTCCAAAGGTAAAGCCTAAACCTTCCAGCTGAGACACAGAAACAGAAATATCCAAGATGGATCTCCAGAGAAGAGTCTGCCAGTCGATTCCAAAGGCAACAATTCCATTGCCCATCTGTTCACACTGGCACATTATACTGGATAAGGAAGATGCAACACACATGGAAACCACCACACCACCTCTGTAACAAAAGTGGCTTCAATTATCAGCTTTAAGTAGCGTTCCAATCAAAGAGGGTTGGGTTGGGGGAGTATCACAGGAGTCCGACACATACAGGCACCCCGTGGGCCATCAAAGTGTTCGGGTTCATTATGGTGACAAGTTGGTGCAAGAGATCTGGCTGGGACTCAAATAGCTCTGGAGCAAGTTTCTTCATTACATCCTCCAGCTGCTCAGCTGCGTACCCTGGGGCTCCATACCACGTTTTAGGCTCCCCCCTGCAAGATTATTAAAAAAAGTTAAATATAAGCAAACTTTAAGTTACATTTTTAGTCTTCTGCTTTAAAATACACCATGTCAAAGGAAGGGCATATCACCAGGAAGGAATGCAAAGGTTCTGTACCTTCCTGAATCTTCACATTTTACACAGGTCCCTCTTCTCCAGACCTGTTTTTAATTGCCTACACTTCTGAGCAGGTACTTCAAATATTCTGGGGGAGGGAGAAAAAGTCTGAAGAAGTCCTCAGTGAAGTTCTGCTGATTCCAGCACAACTTCAAAACATAAGCTGCCTGTCTTTTCCCATGAACACAAACTCCCTTTTGGGTCCAACAACCAAAGCCAGTTCTTTCTGTCTTATGCGTAACTGCCATAAAAGCAACACATAGGAAGCAGAAATCAAACTTCCAAATTATGCAAGACTTCAAGGGGGGAAAAAAATCCATATCCAGAGTAGGAACAAAGAACTTTCAGCACCAGCTTAACCCGATGCAAGCCAGCTGAGAGAATTAAGGGGATGCAGATGTGTTCCAGCAGATACTGTTGCAAGCTTACACTGACACTGGCTCACTGCAGCACTGAGATGAAAATGCCTCCAGGGCATTATAAAGAATGAGTTTATAAAAGGTATTCAGAAAGGAAAACAGACAGATCACCTTATTCCAAGACTTCTGAAGAGTTGGCAGATTAAAACTGACCCAACAGTGTTCTTTTCTTCTATCGATCATGAAGCAATTGAGAGGATTCCAAAAGAAAAGAGTGAAGTGTGAACCCAGAAGCCTATTTCTCATCCCTAGGAGCTCAATTCCTGTACTCACACAGCCCCTGTGTCAGGGGAAGAGGGCAGCCAGCAGGACGGACTATGGAGGGGCAGTGACACACAAGGTATCACAAGGAGTTGTTATGGAGGATTAAATGACTTTGCAGCCTTGAACCTGGCCGTCATCCTGGGACAACTCTGCAGCCTTGGACCTGGACATCATCCCAGAACAACTCTAGGAATCCAGGAAGACCAGCCACAGATGCAACTAAAAACCATCCTGTGTCTGGACTGGGCTAGTCAAGAGTTCCGCTCCCTGATAGGTGCCAGCACCAAGGAATGGGTGACAGATATGAACTGTGTTAAACTCGGAGCAGGATACTGGAACTGGGGGTCTCTGGACCTCAGGGGAACAAGTAACAGACAGTCCTAATGCAGGTGTTGAGGTGCCAGCAGCCTGAGGGAGCAGCAGTGGAGGTCACAGGTCTTTCTGCTCTGCTTCCTGACTGCTCCACATCCCTGCCTGTACAAATACTAGCAGCAATGATGGCAATTCTTCCTCTGTCTAGGACTGACATCTTATTTATTTCCTTTAGCATCTTTAGAAGCAAAGATTTGGAGGTTTTTTCCCCTTTTACCATTTCTAGAACTAACATAGGACTCAGAGTTCTGTAGGAGAACTATTGTCTTCAACCCTGGGAAAGCTCTGCTGCTGCAGCCTGGGTCACTTGGGATTAGCTGCTCACAACACTGCACCAGGACACAGGCTCCTCCAAGGCACATGGGAATGCTGAAGATGGACACACCCCATCCCTAGGACTCTCCCAAGAACCAGTCCTGCCTTTTGGAGTCTTTTCAGAGTTTGGAGCACTGTCTCTGCACAGAAGCAGGTTGTTCAGACTGCTCTGGCCAAGAACAGCTTTAACTTCAATTGCACATTGCTCTCCAATGCAGACTTAAACTTCTGCATTGAAGGGAAATAAGGAAGAATATCTGCAAGTGAAAAGACATCAAGGACTTTCCCACTGGAGGATAAATAAATTGAAAGCAGGTCAAGCAACTTTCACCCGTGTCTAGATGTATCATGTGTGTGCACATGTATATGTATGCACTAACACCTTTCTGCCTTTCTGCAGACAATAATGCAATTGGGGGCACACTACGGAGTACAGAAAGCCATTCTAAGAACAGGGAAACTCTCCTAGAAGAAATGAAATCTGTACTGCAAACTCCTCTCCCACCCACAGTTTTCAGTCTGACTGAAGACTCAGACAACGAGAAAAAAAAAAGCAGCAACACATGACAAGAAAGATCGTTTTTACCATGTAATCCTGTCACTCCTTCCCTCACCCTCACTCAAACATTTGTTTTCACAACAGTAAGCACCACGAAAACAAGTGAATTAAGTCACTGGCTCTTGGGCTGCACTGCAGCAGCTGCTATTTCAAAGAGCAGCAACTGAACAACCAACCAAAAGGGACCCACTGAACAGCAGCTGGGATGAGGTTTTACCATTCTGCTTGAATACTCATATGAACTAGGAAAGAGAAAGAGCTTGACAGGTTTCAGGAAGAGTGACAACCATAATGCAGACTCTAGAAAAGCTGTTGTAAGGTGAGAAGTTCAAGAAGTTCAGTCTATTTAAAATATCAAAGAGATGGCAAAGATCTGTCCTGATTACAGCTGACAAGTGTTGGCTTGATGAGAGGATTTATGACAGCATGATCCATCTAACAGACAAAACGTGCCGGAACTGAGTTGTTAGCTGAAGTTGGATGATTTTTAAAAGAAAACTCGCATGGTTTTTAGTTTACATTGAGTATAATAAAACATTTGATGGAGTATCTGCTGCATCTCTCATGGATTTTTTAAAACTGGGAATGGATGTCTCTTTCCAAAATATGACCTCTTGTCCAAAAGTAAATCAATGTAGGAATTACACTGTCAGATTTGACCCTGCTGCAACAGGACAGCAATGGTTACTCTGGCTGAGCTCTGTGAATCTGCTTTTAGTCCAGTAATTAAGGGGAATAGGGAAGGAAAGGGAGATTGTTTCCTAGACTGGGTTTATTCCTCAAACTCACCAATGCAGATAGTTAATGGAATAGCTCCAATGGTCTTCTATATGCCAACAAAATGAGGAAAAGCACATTCCTACGTACAGCCAGGGCAATTTCATCCCACAGATGTCCGCAGTGATGTGAGCAAGCACAGACTGCTCCATCACAGGCATGTTGTTTAAATTCCAGCCACTATCAAGGTATTCCTGAAAATTGAACAGAACAGTCGCAGGTTTATACAATAGGAAGTGAAAAACCCAAAAAGATAAAACTGCTAAAGAGCAATAGAAGAAAAGCACTTTCCCCAGCTGAGGAATGTAAGAAACAGGTCAATGACTCACACTAAACCCTCCATTGTCTTTGCCTCTTTCACAACCCTGACCTGATCTGCTTTGTTAAAATGGGACCTTTTTTACTTGATTTGGTTTGGAAGTTAGTTATTAACTACTAGAATAAACCTGTGGCTTTGAATGGCTGATCACAACAAGTTTTATTTATCAAAACCCCAGGATAGTTCTCCTCTTCAAATACTCTGTCAGATACACAAAACAAACACTTTGCAACCCAGTTCCATTATTGTACTTTGAACCAAGGAGTTATTAAATGTGAAACTGCAATAAAAACATTCACAGTGAACTCAAAGACCTACCTCTTCTTCTGGTCTAACTTTAAACTTCCCACCTCTAACTGGGAAGCCACTGCCAAACTCCTTCGAAGCAATGTCAGCTCCATATTCCACTGTCACATCCTCTTCAATGGTACTGACAAGTCTCCAGAATTCTTTTTCAACCAGCTCAGTGGGGACCATCTAGGTATGAGAAGAAAAGGGAGGATGTACTGAGGAATCAGTAGATAAGCATGTGCATCAAAGCTGTCTCAGGGAGGAATCTCCGTTAGCTTGAAGCTTTTCCCCACTTTAAAATTGTTTCAGCAAGAGAGAAACAACTGCAGCAGAGATGATTTTCCAAGAGATGCTGCTGCCCTGTTCTCTCAGGAGTGGTTGACAGTCACAGTTCTCTTCCCTACAGACACTTCTTCTAAAGTGGGAAAAAACCAAATAAAAACACAAGCAGCTGGTGGAGCAAGAAACCATGACACCAGCAAGAACCAGGATTCGCTGATGTAAACGAGAACATCTGATTTGGGATTTCATCCCAATCAAAACCAGAATCCCTCCCCTTCCTCCCTCCTCAGAGTTATCTATTTTAACTAACCACACAAAACAAACTCTACATAACAGCAGGATAAAGCAGGAACATACGTGTACTGGCATGTTAAAATAGTCTGACTTGAAGGCATCGGCCATTTCCCCGAACGTGCGCAGGGTGTAGTCTCGTGCTGCTTGTTCAAACCCAAAGGCTTCTTGAGGCTTGTTACACTCCTGCAAGTGAAAAGGTGATTGTTTCTATAACATATTAACACAACGCTGTGCTCAGATTTACACAAATGGGCTCCTGTAACAGCTTCTGAGGGGTAAGAAGGCAGGACACCATTGAAATGAAAACACTGTCCCAAAGGGCAGAGGCAGAAGAACAAACTCTGCTTGATTCACCAAATCATAAGAGTTATTTATAAATCTGCATAAACATTAATGAGTTAATATGCCTAATTTCTCCTTACTCTAGTAGAGCTAAGCAGGACAAGATCCATAAATCACTATACTGAAGCACCCAGTGAGACCCCAATTTTAAGTACAGAGAAAAGGTGTCAGTTAAAATCCAAAATGTTTTTCAAAGACCCCAATTTTTGGATCAAAACAGCAAGTGTCAGCTTTGCAATATGAAGCATGCCCAGCCTTCATTTTAGCTTTATCTCTATCACCTTGTTTGCACAACCTTAAAGAACAACAAATTGTATTTTCTATTCCTGTGATCAGTTTAAAAAAAACCCACAAAATACAAATTAGCCTTTGGCCTAACTGCAGTGATTTGTCAGATTACCTGAGCCAGACACTGGGGACACCTCCAGTCCCCTTTGGGAACATCATGGAGGGGTGGAATTAAACAGAAGGTGTGGTAACTGTCATCACAGCCATCACACAGCAGGAGTCTGTCCTCGTCGTTCCCACTGCCACACAGGAGACACACATACAAATCCACCTGCAACACAGAATTCCACAGTGGGAATGGGAGCGCTGAAGGTAACTCAGGGTGAAAGCAGTTCAGTAACTCTCATCTGTGACACTTCCCAAAGCTTATTTTTACCTTATCTCTGCAATGGAAATGAGACAAACACACCCCGAATATTCTTTTAAAAGTTTAAATACCTCCCTCTGTAATTTAAGAAAAGACCACAAGAACTGCAAGCCCTTCCACACATTTTTTTTTCCCAAATGCCAGAAGACTTGACCGAGTGCCAGGATAGTTCACATCAGCAGCACTGTGGCCTTGGCAGGTATAACCCCACACCTGCTGGGGCCTCACAAACCCTTTTCCCATGTGCAGCCTCAGGTGTTTCATTCCCCTCTGAGACCAATTTCATTGGAAGACAGAAATCTGGAAAGAAAGGGGTTCCTGTTGCTGGGAGTGTCCCTTATTTTCTCCAGAGAAGGCACCAGAGCAGAGCTTTGGGTAGGGGGGCAGCTCTTAATTCTGGCAGAGCAGCTCCCAAGGCCCAAGGAACAGGCACAGGCACTCCGACCTGGGATGGGCTCTCTGCTGCCTGTCCTACACCCACCTCTCACCAGCCATAGCCCGGAAGGCTCTTCCCAAACACAGAACAGAGTCATGAGGACAGGCAGAACCTCTTGCCCTATGTTGTTAAAAAAAGCAGCAGCATCTCCTGCTCCTCCCCACAAGCTTTTTTCATTTGGGGGGTGAGGGTGTCAGGCTTCTGGTATTTGCACTCTTCATTCTCAGGTACCAGCTACAGGTGTGGATTGAATGAGAACATGTTTGGTTTTAGGAGGGACCCAAGTCGTGGCATGGGCAGAAAGAACCCCAGCATTATCCTCTCAAAAGTGAGACAACTACCACTGCCTTCAGGTGGGGGTTTTGGGGGATAGCTGGTGGCGTGTGGAGAGTTGAGCAGGAACAGGGTTGGTTTTTTGAGATGCATTTGAACAGCAAAGCTTCCAATTTAGTGGTGAAATTGTGGAATTAGGGGCAGGTCTGTGGAAGTGCCATGTGCCACAGCCTGCACGAAGCTCCCCTGGGGTTAAAGAGCAGTGGACAGGCATCAGGTCACACAAGAACCACTTCCACTGGACTGTGCATTCAAAATGCTGATTTTGAGACTGTACCTTGGAGACAGCAAACAAGTTACTTTAGTTAATGAAACTTAACCATCCTGTCATTTCCAGTTTGTGAAGCATGAAGCTTTGGCAGTGTTGATATTCCAGCAGGCACAAACACTGCTGTGCTTCAGCCCTGGGGCTCCAGGAAGAAGATGAGAGTCCTCCATGTGACAAAGTGACAGAAGGTTTTACTACACACCCCAGAGAAACCCAGAAATGCCTGCAAAGCATGCAGCTGCAGGAAGGCAGGGAGTACTCACAGCATTGGTGGGTTTTTTAGACCTGACTTTGGATTTGTCCTTCTCTGGCTCCCCAGAAAGTTCTTTCTTCTCAGGGAGTTTCACCACACTGCGCATTTCCTTCTCTGGGCAACAAAAAAAAAAAAAAGAGTATTACAAAATGTTTCAATGCTCAGCATTCCTTCTTATTATTTGTTTTATTTGTTGCTTGTTAGACTGCATCCTACCAAGGTATTTGCTGAATTTTTATCTCCCCTACACCTGTTTCAGTCAGCATAAGACAAGACTTGAACTCCTGCAATGCCTCCAGAAGCCAGCGTTATCCAAAAATCCCAGCATACCATCACGAGCCAGCACTGGCTATCACAGCCCACAGTTTTTCAGTATTTTATATGCCATTTCAATAACTTTAATAAATTATGAGCAGCTTCATAAGCTAAGACTTTGTTTCCATGTGGTGTTAAAAAATGTCATCAAGAGCTTTTTCCTTCTGCTCTTGGGGGAGGGAGGTTAGTACTTAGAGACTCCTTGAAGAAAAAAATCAAATTATAAAACACCATAATCTAAACAACTTATTGAAAAAAAAAGATTTTGAATGAACAAATGAGAATGACAGATTGCTCACGTAATTTCAATTATTAAGTAGTTGTAAATTGCTCCTATATTTATTTGGCTAAATTATTTATCAACAAGCTTATTCTTCCATTTGATGGCATTAAACATTGTTTCTCAGTCTCAAATAATTATTTCTTAAGGAGAGAACAGACTCAGGACTGTTGATAACAGCAATTTAATCATATTATGGGGACTTTATCATTAAGCTCAAAACATACTATCTTTTGCTTTCATGAATTTAATTTCCTGATTTCAAATCCAAATTCTTTCCTGAAAGTGTCTAATATCTGATACACTCTTAAAAGAGTTTCTTCTATTTGAAGCTCATGGACCGATGTTATTTAAAATACAAAACAAAAACATGGCTCCAATCTCATGTCCGATTGTTCCAGAAGAGACACCCAAGTTTGAAAAAGTATACGTTTTTTTCAACTGAAAATATCTTCTTCAAGAAAATTCAACCACTTACAAGAAAAAAACCCCCCCAAAATATTTCAAACCCATAAAAGAACTTTTTACCATAAAATCCAATTTTAAAATTAACACAAAGTTGGGTTTTTTAGTAAAATACTTTGAATAGTTCCAACTGCTGATTTTAACTGTGGTCTTAAAATGTGTTTGTGCAAAGTAACAGAAACTGCATTCACGCTGTGTTTCACTCACCACCATCACTCTTTGGAGGGGCACAGCCCATTCTGCGTCTCAGATTGTGAGTTCTGGCTTCTGGAGGGTCAGTCTCAGTTTTAACATTGGTTGCCTTTAAAAAGGAAAAAAAAAA
>QWTY01024020.1:0-59062 GCA_008033365.1 Pseudorectes ferrugineus
TGTAGTTTGTTGCTGGTTAACTGCTTCTCCACTGCCTGTCCGCACCCCCCTTCCTCACCCTTCACTTAAATGGTGTGTGGGAAGAAATTCTGAAATGATAGTAGTTCAATAAGGAAGGATTTTAGCTAATTAGTGGCTGACCTCTGTAGGAAGAAAAAGGATGTGTAATATTTCTGAATTCCATAAAAATGTTATTCTGGTTTTTCTTTGTTATTTTGTATTTCTGTGCGTATTTTCCAGCATTAGTTCACCTTTCGCAGTAAAATCAGAATAGCAGCTCTAAGTTCAGTGAGTTTAAGCAGTTTGTGGAACAGAAATAAAAGTTCTGATGAGTAATCACTAGTACTGATTAGCCATATTTAATGGATTGTTGGGAGAGAGTGTCAAAATAAAATTCATCTATCAGGCTATTAGTTGTCACTAACCTGTATATAGTATTCTGAAATGATATTTGCAACTTTGTGGTGATGGGTAAACAACTGTAAATATCAATACCTCACAAGAAATGACATAAATGTTAGATGAAGTTTCATTGCTCCTAAAAGACATATTCCATTTAGAAATGGGCAGCACCTTATTTCAAGTTCCTGAAAGGAAAGCAATTGAATTGCCTGTCTTATTTAAAGATTTTAGGCAGCAGTCATTGTGAAACACTGAAATTATTGATCCCTGAGGTAGGAAGCACTGTAAACAGTGTGGTTCTACTATGATCTGACAGTTCTGATAATCTCCATGACTGAGTCATTGGCTATGACTCTCCAGCTTAATAGATTAAATCATTGTATATAAGAACTTGTGATTTTGAGTAGTATTTGGGGAATGAAGATTGTGCATCTAAAAGATGCTGAGTTGTATCAGAAGCTGATGTTATTTTCAGTCTGGAAACTGAATAAGGAAAATATCTTATGGGTTTTTGGTATCTGAAAGTCCTGATCGATTGACCTCTTATATAGATTTTCTTAGATCTGCTTATAGATTTAATATTTTTCGTCTGGATTCTGTCTTTGTGGTTGAAGTGCTAACAATATGAAGTTCTTTATGCAACTTTTTTTGCAGTGTTATCCCTGCATGTTACCCCAGAGTTTCTGCCTTTCAGTGGACAGAAAGAACACAAGTCAAAAAGGGCAGGTGTGTGTTTTAGAGTGGGGTTTTAGTTGCTCTGTTTTTATAACTTTAATATAAGAATCAATCCTAAACTCATACATTTTACTTCTGTGACTGAAATATGCCGTCTGGGAAATTGCAGCTTGTTTCTAAGGAAAGTTAAGATACCAAAATCCTACGAACTAAAGTTTCAGTACTTCTCCAACAACAAATACTTGGTAGGTGCATGATAAGAAGGCTAGTACTTAATTTTTTATTTTCCTTTGTATTACAGTACAGCATCATTTGAAGGACTTCCTAAATAACTGGACTCCTTTATGTCATCCCTTCTTTGTCAGAGGGAGAAGTAGTCAGTGTAGAAGACTTGAGTGGCTTAGAGAAAAATTATATGTTTCTGCTCTTAGAAAGCTTTTTTCATAGATAATATGTGCAGAGACAAATTACTTTACAAAATGTAACTTAGTCGTGCCTACAGAAGGATGAGGCAGTTTAGTTGCCATTGAAGACAACACTGCAATGTGTCTTCTGCCTTCTAATTCACTGGATAAATCTTTACCTCTTGTTGGACATCTACCAGTATCATGATGCAGTGGATTCTGTGGTCCAGGTGGGGTCTTCTGACTGCTCTAGATCCTACCACACTGATAAAAGTGGAGGCATCTCTAAGAATGTAGATAAATGAGTTCTAACTAGTACATCTAAATCTCTATCTAATGATCTGTCTTTAGTCATGCTTGTCTGATAGTCTAACTGTAAGATCAAAGCAATCATTAAAAATTATATTGAATTACCTTGCCTGTGATATTTGCATGGGCTATCTTCTTGGTGCTGTCTGCTGGAGAACAGACTTGCAACCAGCAGAGCTTAGATATAATACAAGACCTTGTTGGTTCTGTAGCTGTTCACAGTATGATATTAATGGTGTTAAATTAGCAACATCAGCAGTATTAATTGATTTATTTTATTCAGACTGTGACATTTGTTTGGTAAAACGATCGTTAAACATGTGCAAACATCCTATGTGCAGCAAAAGATCTTTGGGCCCTGAGAATGATAAATGAGAAAATCACAGGTTGTAGAAAAATGTAAATATTCTTTGGGAAGCTGTTCTATGGCAAGACAAAAATGTTCCCCTCTAAGCAATGAAGGATTCATTATCTTTTTTCACCTGCGTAAAAAAAGCTGGAGACTATTTTACATACTTAACACGTGTGTTGGTGTCTTCCTTTCTTTCAGGCACTGCTGTTGAATTGAATTTGTCCTGGTTTTGTTAGGCAAGTAGTCGAGCACTTCACTGTAGAAAAGTGTTGTAGTCTCAGTTAGCTCGTCTTGTAATCTGGAAAATTTTGAGACTGTCTTACGTTTTTGTTTTTAACAGTTTTAGTTCACTTGTTAAGTCCTTTTCCATCAGATGGCTACATGTAATACTAACTTACATGTTTAATTGATGAATGCATTAACCATGGCTTTAGGGAAGGCCTTTAGGGAAAGGCTTAATCTAGTTTCAGATAATCCTTGTGACTTTTACTCTTCCTGTCTCTAACAGAGTAAGGATTTGTATGTCACATTGGAGTACTAACATAGCTAGCTACAGAACATAAAAGCTTCAACAGTATGATGCATTTAGAGTAGCTTATTACCTAGTACAATTTATAAGTATATTTTATAGCTTCTGCACCAATGTTCTAAAGTGTGACTGAGTACCGTATTTCAGCCACTGCCATTTATCTCATTAAAAGTACAGCTGAAGTTACTGTACTATCAAACAGTAAAACTAAATTGTGAGTTCATCCTGCTTTTATCTTGTAATATGGCTGCAGTTTGAAAAGAACCAGACAGCCTTGATAGTTAGTAATTTTCAAAATTACAAAAATAATTTTCAAATACTTCAAAATTTTTTGTCAGTCTTTGCAAGAATGGAGATGTTACAAGCAATTAAAAGAACAGTTATATTAAATTTTAAAAAAATTAAGAGTTACTGAAAGATTTAACTTTTAACTAGCAAAAATATCTCTTCCCTTCCTCTGGAAACTAGATTTGCAAATAGCAGCCCTGTAGGTTTATTAAAGACCTGTTAAAGAAAAAAAACCAAACCAACCCAAAAACGTAAACACAATACAAAACCAGAACTCAATTTTTTATCAAAATTGAACGGATCAATTCCATTGAATAGAATGTCAATTGTAACATGTTCCCTTGCTATTTGTTGCATGCTCGTCTCTGTCCCCACTGTTGGATACTCCTGGAAATCTAGCCTTGGATGCTGTTGGAAATCTCTCCTCAGATGCGCTTACCGATCTCGCTTGTGGATCACCAGGGGTACAGGTACTCTGTATAATGCAGTATAACTAAGCTAGCTCCAAATGGGATTCCTTGAGTACAGGAAGCAGTGTTACCTGTGTTAGTGACCTGATCAGAGCTCTGCATGAATCTCTTTGGCAGATCTTTGTTCTAATGTGGTTAAATTACTTTGAACTAGTTTGGGTATCTCTAAATGGAGCTATGCTCTGTGGACACAGGTACTCTGGATTTTGCAGAGTCTCTGCACTCTTGGAATTAGCTCTTGTAGACCAGGATAATGTATTTTTATATGCTTCATAAATACATTTGGATATCTCAGTTTAATTTTTTGAGGGGGAGTTGAAATTTCCTCTGTGAAGTTGTATTGATTTCACTGGAAGCAGAGAGTTATACAAATTGGATGTCCAAATGAAATTTCAGAATTAAGACATCTTCAAATTGGAATATTTTTTATTTTCTTCTCTCCAACCGACTGACCAACCAAAATCTTAAGTGTTTGTGAAAACTTTGGAAGATAACTGGGTGAAAACTATAATATACATAGTGTTCTGAAAAAAAAAACAAAACATGGTGAGGCTACTAACTTGAAACTGATTTATTTTTAGATTTTTCTTCAGATAACTTATGATAAAATAGGTCTTTTCTGCCACCGTAACAGAAAACCAGTTTTTGGTATATAATGCAGTGTTGCAGTTGTTAACTGTTGACACTGGCTTCACACTACAGGAATTTTTGGAACTGTGAGTGAGCAGTCAAGCCAAGCTGAAAGCAACTGTTCTGATGAATGACATCTCAAATCAGAAAGAATGTTTGTTAATAACTTAAGGCATTGCCTCTAGAAAGGGAAAACAGGATTTACGGGCTATTCAGAATACTAATTTCTGAAAGGTGGTATGTGTGGGGGTGTGCTGCCTGTGTATATATGTTACAAATTTAAATATATTTAGTGAACCCAGAGTGAAAAGAGGGCAAAGCTAAAACTTTTAAGGCTTCTGATGTTTTCTGTGACTATTGTGGTGGATAAAGCTAAGTTAGTCCTTTGCTTTAATTACATGTGAGAAGAAATTTAATGGGGACTATGTAGTAAGGAAATTTTATATCAGAAGCGGAGAAGTTATTAACATTAAATTTGAGCTCTTGATTTAAATGTTAGTTTATGCTAAGCTGCTTCATCTTCATCAGCTAACGTGTAGTTAGATGCTATTCTGCATTACTAAATAAATGCACTTTAGGCAGCCTCTTAGAGCAAGATGGTTAGTGCTGAGCACCTAACATCCATTGGAAATAGCTGTTGCAAAATGGTGTTGATTTACAACAAACCTAAACCAAGGTCAGAATTTTCCAGTGTGCTGATTATCCTTATAGACATGTGTTCGTAGCAATATAAATTTAAATATCTTTGTTGACACTGGTGTGTAGCACATATATCACATCCTAAGGAATGCAATGTAGTTATGTGGTATAGTATTAAATGAATTTTTCAGTTGTGCTTTTGAATTAAAAGAAAAATCCCCAAACCAAACCTGAAATAAAATTTGAAAGTGTCGTAGGTAGGGATGGTTAAATGTCTTTCAAACATCTCATCTCTGTTTAAAAAAAATCTGCTCTGGATTTATCTCAGTGACTCAGTTAAATTGACTCTTGATCACACTTCTAAATTTTATTTTCTGGTGAGATAGTCTCACAATTAGCGGATTAGGATTTTAAAACAACCACAATATGCCAGTTTTTATACTCTCGATTTTTGCTATTTCCTATCCCTTCCTTATACCCTGTGAGAAAATGAACTGTCTAGTTTTGATTTATTTTGAACAACACAAACTAAGCTTAGTAAGTCCAAGTCAATTAAAATGAAATGTTTGAACATATGTCAGCTTCCCAGAAAATTGTATTGTGTAATCCTGCACTTCACTATTCTGACAAGCTGAAGAAATGTTTCCAGTGGAGGAATCAATCAGAAGAAATGAATCATCATCTGTGGGGAGATCAGGGGGGGAAAAAAGGCAAAAATAATGTCCTCTATAAATTAGTTTACCTTTGAGTGAACTCCGGCTACCTCTAGAAATGTTATAACCTAGAATAGACCCTGATACTGCGAAACAGTATTCAAGTTGTTTGTTGTATTCACCTTCTGTACTTGGCTGACACAGAAGGAAAGATCATCATCTGCAGAAGTAGCTTCCTTTGAACCTTTGATCCCAGATTCTGTTCTTGCTTTTACAGTAGCCTTAGGAAGAGTAAATGTCTGATTCCACTTGGTTACATGTATCTCTAGTGTTGCATTGTTCTAGTGTTCTGAAGGAAATAGTCCAAGAGTACTTGGTCTATTATATTATCTGTCATTAAAGAAAAAAGAAAGTTAAACTTGTTCTGTATTATCTTCTTTCCTTTGTAAGCATGTATTCTGTAGAAACCACTAACAGAGAAGTTATTGTACCTCAAGTGGAAACCTCTTGCAGAAGATGTCAACTGTTCTTTGTGGTAGAAGCCTTAAACGGAGTTCCAAGGTGAAATTATTTACTGCAGATAGGAACTTGTAATTTTATTTCTAAAGTAGGATTTAATCATTATATTACAGTAATCCTACTCATGGTGCATAAGTTGCAGAAAATGCAAGTCTGAGCTAAAAATCACTTCCAATACAATGTAGTTTGCTGCAAATTCTTCTGATTTGTCAATGTTTAGACTTCTACTTGAGTAACTTAATTTGTCTTTCCTTCTTTAGAAAAACTTGTGTGACAATTTCAAAGTGGTTATTCTCTTTAAATGACAGAAGAGAGAGAGCATGCTGCAGTAGCCACTTTCCTAGCTATGTTCATATTTACACTGTTGGAGGGCACAACATTATCCATTTCTACCTTACTAAATAGACCAAAGATGTTGCCTATCTGTTTCAAGACTTTGTTTTGGGGTGGATTTATAAACAATATTATCATGCATATACCGAAGGTGGTGAAAACATATTTTGAACAATGCAGTACCTCAGTTTGTATCAGCAGAAATTGGAAAATAACTTGGCATTTATTTTATTGGTCTACTTAAAAAATACCTGTTTAAGAACCTCAAAAATAAAGATATTTCTGGGCCACTGCAGCTAAGTAACATCCTGGCCTAATCCAGTACTCTTATTCTTACACCAAGGCAGTTAGAGAGACCTGTCAAGCTCAGTGTTTTATCTCTTGTTGCAGCTGATAATAGGCACTCTAGTGTGTAATAAGAATAGAGACATAAAGAGGTATGATAGTGAGAAGTCCCTATGGCTCAGCAAGTTCTACTGGGTTTACATGTCACAATTAATAACCCTTGATTGATTTTTTTTTTTTTTGCCTATAAATGTATCTTTTCACTAAATTGAACCTGTACTACTGTTTTAACAATTCTTGACAATTTATGTTTGGATTGTGCTTTTCACAAAGATTCTTAAAGCTTTCTTCTGGGTGGTAGTTCGCAGTTTTGAGCTCT
Organism: Pseudorectes ferrugineus; assembly: GCA_008033365.1. Lineage (NCBI taxonomy): Eukaryota > Metazoa > Chordata > Aves > Passeriformes > Pseudorectes > Pseudorectes ferrugineus. The sequence continues at coordinate 6,868 of QWTY01024020.1, forward strand.
TTGTTGAGTATGGATCAATAAGGTGATATGAAGAGAAGGGAACTAACTTGAAGATATATGCATGACTATGATTAGAATAAGATTGTTTAGGAAAAAAGACAGCTGAAAAAGAGAGGAAATTGTTAGAAAAATGGCAGGTTGAAAGATAACATTTCCAATGAAAGAAAATACTTAACGATCATCTGTGACTTAGTTTTAAGAAAACAGTAAGACTTGTTAATTTAAAACTGTATTCTAAGTTCCATGTAAACTTTGTATTCAGAAGCAGCATCAGTTAGAATTGCTTATCTGATGACCTATGAATGTGTTTGGTATATTGTGAAGGTTATTGTGTTCAAGTTGGAATATGGTAAGGATTTCTTTGACTCTTAGTAGGCATAGAGCTGAGGCACTTAATAAACTATTTTCCCAGAAAGCCTTTTACGGGTTGATTTACTACTGTATTGTAAAAAGATGTCTCAGGAGTGTAATAACATTTAGCTGGCTATAAATTTTAGATCTTACTGAACATTCCAGATCATCTGTTGCAGGATGGGGGGAAAACAAATTCCAAACAATGACGCTAAAGCATATGGTGTGGAAAGCATATTGTATTGGGGAATGATTTGTTTGGTGGTTCTTCTGGTGTCTAAATGCTGTTATGTTTTACATCATCTGCTCTAGAAACCGTGTGCTGCAGAAATTGTACGTTCATGTGATTATGAAGTTAGACTGAATAGTACTACAGAATGGAGTTTTGTTAAACCCTGATTTTATTTTTTTGTTTTCAATTCTGATCTTGATGCAAGTTTTGGCAAGAGAACTCATGAGCCACGTTTCTGTAGCTCTGCATGAAGTGAAGAAAAGTATTAGGTTTATAAGTTACTAATGCAGGTGCTATATGTTTCTGAATTCTAAGAAAGCTATGTGCTTGTAATAAAAATTTTACTGCAGAGAATTAAAGGTCTTGAAGTTCTTGCTTTAGATCTATTTATTTTTTTATTCTATCTAATCCTGTTTCAAGGCCTTAAGATCAACCTACTTAAAAAAAAATAAATCAACACCACTGGTTTGAAATCCATTATACTTAAGAGCAAAACCAAAGAGTTATTTTGCTTTTTTCTTTGAGCTGTTTAGACTGGGATGTTTGAGCTTTCCTACAGTTGTGCAAGATAGTTAAGTGATTCATGAGATCATTTAATTTCTAGCAGGTGGAACTTCCAGAAAATCACCTAACAGCAGAAGAGTTTGCAATGATATGCAAACCTCTCTTAAGTATGGCTGCTGATATTGGGCTGTTCCTTGATACCTTTATTTTTTTGAGCTGTGGTTTGTTTATATGTTAGCTATACAGCCATTTTGTTGTGAAAAATGTGATCTTAAATCCCTATGAGGGCAGGTTCTTTTCTCTAGAAAATTGCACCTTTGGCTTTTTACCTTCCAGTGTGTACATCTTAGTGTTCTATTCATGCCTTGCAAGGCTTTAAATAGAACTTGCTGTTTGTGTCTTTCTTGAATCATGCATTCATCGGCATGCGTGATACATTATTAGTCTTTGATCTAAGGATTCAAGTACTGTCACAGAAAACATGCTTCTTAACCTGTTCTAATATTGACAAGATCAGAAAAAAGATACCAGAATCAGAAATTTCACTTGTTTTTCTTATGAGTGTTTTAGAACAAAATCAAATTGCTCTGTTCATACTTATGAAAGCTTATAAACTGGGAAACAGGTGGGAAAACCATATTTACAGAGGGTGATAGGGTACACAGTTGCTTGGTTTAATATTGTTCTGCCAGTAAGAACTACCTGCCATGAGTTGAAGCTCAAGTGCTTACATCATAAAGTGCTCGTTTTGTTTCTCTGGATGTATCGTAAGCAGTACTAACTGTAGAAGGAGGAAAGACTGAATTTTGGGAAGCTTCAGTAGAACCTCTTATGGTGTACTGAACTTTAATAATGTCCCCTGAATTCCATGTACTTGTGTTGCGAGCAAAGATACAGGAAACCAAAATGCTGAAATCTACAAAACGTCTACAAAACTTTCAAGAAATTGTCCAGGTGTGTTTTTACTCTGATCTTTAGTTTAGTTTAGTCATCTAAGACAGTTATTAAGTGTGGCCACTTGGACCTTTTGTAAGCTGGATCTAGGCTCAGCTTGATTCTGATTCAGTCATTTTTTCAATTTCTTCCTTTTTCCCAATGTTTATAAGGTAGACTTTTTTTTTTTAAAAAAAAAGCTGTTATGTGGCCTAAAAAGTCCCATTTATGGACAGTAAGGACTCTATAAAAAGAAAATAAGGTCAAATTCAAAGTTCTGCCAAATTTTGTATGGTGCTATGTTCCTTCTCTCAGTTGTTGCAACTAATTTTAATAAAAATGTTGAGATGACCTGTTGATTTTCAGATAAATGTTTGTTTTCTGCAGACTGATAATTCAATGAAATTTATTGATGATAATTTAGGAATTTGGTGAAAAATAAATACAAAAAAAAAATCAAATAGAACTGGATCACTTTAGAATGCAAATGCTAGAGTATGGTAATACTCATATAGTGAATATGGAATAGAGAAGAAGATATAGAGCCCTATGGTGTAGTTGCTACAATCAAACTATTGGAGTGACAATTTTAAGATTGTTAAACACATGCTATTGCAAAACAGAATAAGTTTTGGAGATGAGATGTTTTAAAGTCACCTTTATAAGAAGTTAAGGGGAGAAATGGGTGAAAGGACTGGAACAAAAAGAAAAGTTTGAAGTTTTTGGGCTTTTCTGCTGTTTGTCCTCTTCACCACTGCTGTGCTGATCCCATTCTGGGACTTCGATTCTGACTGGCAGTGCCTGCCTACTGCAAATCCTGTAGTTTGACCTCAAGGGCTTGTAACACTAGAGATCAATATGTTCAGAGATCAATATGTTCATGTGAGTTAAGTGTTTGAGGTGGGTGCGTGTGTGGGATTCTTATGTATGGGGGGCCATTGGGAGGTTTCCAGGTCAGGGAGGAGTGGGAGGTGCAGGAATGGTGGTGTGGGAGAGAAACATGCTACCTGGGATATTCAGCTGAAGCAGAGCTGGGACAGTGACCTCAGCTTAAGTAGAAAATGTAGCTGCTGTAAATGGAAATGGCTGTTCAGAGAGCTGCAAGGGGATAGGCCTGTACCACCACATAGTTTTGTTCTAATACTTGGCTGGGGTGTGCAGAAATCATTCCTTTTGCTGCTGAGCAGTGTTTGCAACCTTGATATTAGGGGTAAGAGAGGGTTTTCTTCCCCTCCCTGCCCCCCTTCAATTGTTGCCATCTGAGCAAGAGAAGATTGTGTTTATGTACAAAAATGCATTATTTGGGTATTGATTAATTATATGTGGTGTTGAAAATACAATTTAGATGAAGCTACAATATTCAAACTGAGTTATTTTATTTTCAAAGTCATTCTTGGTAAAGAAATACTTGCCTAGTAATTTGCTGGTTTAGTTTATATAATTTCTAGGTGCAGGGGTCACCCTTGTTGCAAAACTTATTCTCAAGTCTAGCACAGATTTAACTTTGACTTATTTTTCACTTTAACTTTGGATTTTATATTGAATAGGAGTTTGTTGACTCTGGATCTTTATTACCTGCTTGTTACTTTTACTGAAAAGGGAGTGTTTCAGATTAAGGTGGCATCTTGGAAGGAAAACATTCAGTTTATCTCTAAGTCAAAATTTTAGTGCCACATGTTAACACCTGAAATTTTGTTCTGCACACCCACACCATTCAACTACTCTAGTTTGTTTTCTATGTGTAATTAATTACTAGTGCACCTTGTCTGCAGCCACTTCTGATCTTTTTGGTTTTTTTCTTGCACAGCAGCAGAAGAGGGGAAAGTGTTAGGAACAAGGGACTAGCCTCAAACATGATAGCAGCCATGGAAATTAAGTTCTTTTTAGTACTCTCTAATGTAGACCTAGTTGGTAGTATCTCAATTTAACCTGATATCGCTACCGGATTCTTGATAATTCATGCGGTCTTTTCCGAGCCGTCTTCTTTAGTGCAGGCTGATGCAAATCTGTTGGATACAAACAGGTTCTAAATGTTTATTTAGTATTGCCAATTCTTGCAATGTTTGGGCTATTGGACTTTGCATGTTAGAGCTCCTGAGGTATTTTGTTCATCAGAGACTGTATTGAGACAAAATACTTAGGTATGTTATTTAGGTGCTGATCAGACTCATTAAAACCTAATGTTTTGGGTTTTTTCTTAACCCACATAACATTTTTTTAGACTTGTGTTTTGACTACTTTCTTGCAAACCCTGTTTTGGAGGAAAAGCTTACTTAAATATTTTTCAGTGTATAAAAAAAAAAAAAAAAGGCAAAACCCCAGCCTGTCTACAATGTTAAATACTCAGAATTTGTGCATGTATTTGAATACTTAGATTCAGAACCATTTAAGTTGTATGCATGTATGTGTATACACTGTACTTTGTTTCCTCAAAGTAATGTGAAATTAGTTAAAAGTGGTATGAATCATGACAGACATGGTGCCCTGGTATCTAAGATACATCAGCATGCTGATAAGTTACTTACTTTCCTGCTGTGAGAACTGGTTGCTGTATTTGATTCTTTAGCTAAATACAAACTAAATTAAATCTGCAGTGACCTATATTGTGCTCTAGCTAATGACCCAGTTAACCTCTGGTTAATTTTCTGTCTCTTGGTGTCCTGGGAACAGGGACATGTTTATTTCAGTTACCACAAACCTTTAGAAATGTGCCACTGGCATTTTTTATTCCAGAGCTCTGTGTTTTAACAGAAATTAGCTAATGGGCCGTGGGGGTCTGCAGAAGTTGTAGAATGCCAATGAGGAGCTCTCTTTCATTTTTCCTCCACCCTGATTTACATGACTAAGCTTTTAGCTTTTCTTGATTTTGTTTTTGTTTCTTGAGTATTGATCTGTCTCCTGTGGAGGAAACAAACTATTTGCTTAAAGTGCAGGAGGACATTACTGCTGGCAGCTTCCCAGGAGCTCCCCTCTTTTTCATGCTTTATATTAAACTAGAACCAGTACAGATGTCGGTAGGGAAGTTTGCAACTGATGCAATTCTATTATTGCATGGCTGTGTTATGCAAATAAATCTGAATATAACCGTAAAATAATAATGAAGATCTTGTCTAAGGGCAGATCTGACTATCACTTTTCTGATGCAAATGAGATTCTCTGGCACCTGGGTGGGCTCATCCATGAAGTATATGTTCTGTTTAAGGAAGTGAAATTATACAACAATCAGCTGAAAAAGGGGGAATGATTATTCACACCAATTTGTAGTAGCAGTTCATACTGTCTGTGTCACAGATCTATTAAGTAGTGCATAGTCCAAAACAACCTGAGCATTTTCTGACAATTAGAACATCGAGTGTTTACAGGGTGAGGCCTTGAGAAACAGCTGTTCTAGAGCCCATCCTTTCTGCGCTGTCTGTTCCTTGAAGTTTTTACCACAAATTTCCTTTGCAGATAAAATCCTTACTTATTTTTTGTTTTGCCTGTGGCAGCAACAAGAACATCTAGAAACAAATTCCTGAGTGCTCTGCAAAAAGCAGATGGAAACACTTCTACAGCAGTCCTGAGTCCTGTGTTGGCCATGTAGACAGATGGGTTTGGTAGGGGTGTGTGGAATTTTGGGCTGTTACAGGACACTTGTTCAGACACTTGTTTTATTTTGGGACTTCTTATGACATAAGATTTGCTTCTTGATGATCATACGTTACAAATACGCAATATCAAGAGGGACAGGCAAAATTTCCATTAGCAGATTCTTGGAAACTCGGTCTGTTCAGTCAGGTGGCTTAGAGCACCACACCAAACAAGCAGTGTCTTTGCTCAGTGTATGCCTTGGGTATGTTCTGCAATTTTGCTAGAGATCAGCTACCTCCACCAACTGGGGAGAACTGGCATATGCTGTTATCTGTCCTTGTTTCCTTGTTATCTGTAAAACACAGTGAACATAATAAAAACATTCCTGTGGCAGGGCTGTACAAGCTTTATTGCTTGCTGTGAAACCACTGCCATCCAAATGGGACTTTGCATATATTCTACCTGGTGGTTAAACCAATTTTTTCCTCTATTCTAAGAGCCTGTATGTAAAGGATCCACCACATTGTATCCTACTGGGCGCTGCAGCCCTTCTTTTTTTAAGGGTGAGGGAAAAAATTCTTTAGAAATAATACTGAAGTTGTGGTTTGTTATGTTGTTACAATGTGGCTTTGTGCCTAAACTTAAATGATGAAAATGTGTCCTGTATTTTCCTGGGATTTTTGTTTTGGTTTTTTTTTTTTTTTTCCTTATGACAGCAGAAGAAGTAGAATACAGCCTCTGTCTTGTTTCAGTTTTCTTGAAAATTAAGTTGAAACAAAAGGAATTTTAAGTTGTGACATATTAAATCCCTCTGTCTTTACTGACTGCAGCATCTTGGAAATGAGAACTTTTTCTGTCAGTCATCTGAGAGTACAGGGAATTCTATGTATAAAGGGAGCTAAAGTACCCCACAGCTTAGTCCCTGGTCTTTTCTTTTTATGAGCTTATTCTGTCAGGGTCTGTTAGTTTTGGTATTGTTAGCTGTTTAACAGGATTTCAGACTTGGTGGTGGTCTCCATGGGTCCTTTCCCTGTTTCAACTCTGAGTATTCCTACTGCTAGAGGCAAAAACCAGCTGTGACTGAGAAGATTGGAATTACACACAGTGTAATTCCCGTATTCATAAATTTATAAGGGAATTGCTTCTCTTGGTTAGTGGCTGAGAAGCACCAGATTGCAAGCTTTTGAAAGAGTGGGAATATGCTTTTCAGATATTTCAAATCCTGAACTCAGTGATATCTCTTGTGTTTAAAAAGAAATCAATCAGAAGTAATTCCTGTATAGATATAGCCGAAGTTTCTATTAATTTGTACAAATTTGCAGTTGCTGCTATTAAGCCAAGAAGAACTTTTTCAAATCGAAGGCTGAACCTGAATTCCTTCAAGACCAGGTAAGAAAAATATACTGAGTTTATTATGCTGTGTTCTGGATAATGTTCTTGTGTGGTATGTGTTCAGATTAAGTTTTATGAGTAAAAATAATTTTGCCCTTTTGTTGATGGGGCAATCTGACATCATGCATGCATTTATCACAAGTAATTTCTGAGTACCTCACAATGCAATAAACTTTTATGTGATTAACTTTTTAAGGTGAAGGTAGGGAAGCATGAGAATGACAGACAAAGAAAAAAGTTAAAACATTTCTGAAATACTATTTCAGAAAGAAATTTCAGAAATTCTCTTCACTGAATATGACTCTCATTGCATGTGCATTTGCAAAACAGGAAAAGATTTTTAAAAATATTTTGAATTATCACCAAAGATTTCATATAGTACTTGATGAATATCATAATAAATAATATCTCTGAAATGCTTTGGTTTATAGAAAAGAAATTACCTCCCTAATGGTTCTTAACTTCAATTACTTAACCGAACTTATCAGAGATTCTGCTCTTGTGTTTGATTTCTTCAGTGCAACTTTGACACATGCAGGAAGGTTAACTGCTGCTGCCTACGTTGTGGGCACTTGAGGACACTTTAGATACTACTACTGTTTGTCTCAAAGGACTGAAAATACTTTGCATAAATATTCTATAATATAGGTATGGTATGAAGAAGCTCGTCTCCTATATTTGTGCCGGAAAGTAGTTCTGTTTGAAGTGTAAACAGTCGTGGAAAAAACAGTATGTTATTTTGAGACTAGATTTGTATTTAAAAGGCAAATATGTAAAAAACAGAGTTGGGTTTTGATCTTTTAAACATGACTGTTAATGACATTCATGAATCTACTTGTTTAGCCTGATGGATATAATTTCAAAAACCTTCCTCTCAAAAGTTAAAATGTATATTGCCATACAGATCTAGGGGTAAGGACTACAGGAAATTAGTGCTGGCTGTTTATGGGTACTGATTCCATTACTATACCCAAGATTTGAATACATATTTAGCGTATTGAAATCTATCCTGTTAGGGTTTTCTTTTTTAACAATATACCTAAAAACTCTGAAACAAAATTAAAAAAGCTTTTAATTATCATCTGCCTCTTTTCATCTTTTCTCCTCTTGGTGCTCCCTAATTGTTGTGAGCAGGACAACAATTCATCTGCCAAGTAGTTTTCAATACGGAGTGCGGAATTCAAGTACCTTCTGTCAATCCACTTTTCTTCCAGGCAGAGTTTAACAAGACACTGCGATCTCCCCATGTACCTCAGATGCTCAAGACTGAAAAAAGAAACTTGCCTCATATCACAGTGTTTTCCTAAACCAAATGCAATGGTAAAGCCTTATTGAGAATGTTTATAGAAAGAATAAAGCATGGCTGTGTTGAATTTTGTTGAATTAGTTTTAATAGTTTCAGCCCTTGAATATATGTAGAATAATTTGGATTTTTTTTTTTTTTCGCCATCCAGCTGTCTTGAAGCCTCCAAAACTTTGGAATAACAAATTAATGAAAAATAGCAGACGCTTCCTATAGAAAAATATCTGTACAACAGTGAACCTGAATGCTATTTTGGATAAGTTACAGTGACTATCAACATATCTAAATACTTTGTGTTTATTATAGGATTTGAAAGTCGGTGTCATTACTGCACTGTTCCAGACAAAGTGGAGATAGGTGTGGCACGATTTAAATTAAAATTTTGTGATTATTTTAGGAATATGGGGCATTGATTTATCTAGATGACTTTGCATTTTTGGAGCATTTTACAGCATAATTGTTATAAACATTTCTTTGGCTTCATTTGCAGTGTAGCACATACAATGCTTCTGAGATACTCAGTTAACACCCAGGAGATGGTGACCATAGCAATAGGTATCAGCTGTGGGAAAAAGCCTTGCTCTAACTAATTTCTTGGACATTCAGCAGAAGTTATTAGTAGTTAAATGTTAGTGTAATTGCTCACCATTGAGCATGCGTTTTCTGGTGGAGGGTTGTTTTGTTCCTGCTTGGAATTTTTTGGGTTAGTTTTGTTTGCTTTTGCTGTCGCATGGAAGACTGCTGCAGGCCAGTCTGTAAGAGCAGTGGGAACCTTCACATTCATACCATTGTGTTCTGCTTAATGAGTGTAGTTAGTGCTGTACTAACTTTTGTTATCCTCTGCATGTGAGCGAGCTATGTGGCCTTGCCAGAAACCTAAATAGTTTTTTGCCAACAGAAAGAGGGCTTCAGCAGCTGAGGGCTTCTAGATTTACTTTCAGGTTCCAGAGGAGGGTATGCAGGTGTAGCTAAAAGGACCTTGAATGCTCTTCTACCCTACTTGTCTGTTTTTATCAGCCTTTCACCTTCCTGGCTATTGGAAATAATTAACAGCAAATGAGTTCCTTGCCTCTTACACAAGAAAGGAAACAGGTTAAAGACCTGTGACATGTTCACTCTGTTTACTTGTGCCAGTAAATTTATGGAGTGTTTTAGATGAGTTCTGAGGATAGTATACAAGAATAGAGTTCACTATAGACTAGTTAAAAATGTGTACTGTTTCAAAAATTCTTCGGTGGGCACTTGGAAATTGAATGATGATATATGCATTGCAAGCCACTGTAAGTTTTGCTTTTCAGTTTATCTTTCATTTAGTTATCTCGTATATTAAAGAACAACACTGTGTGTAAAGAGAAAGTATCAATTAAAGATGACTGGGACAAATTGCACTGTCTGTGGCACTTGTACAGGTGAATTTATTTGATTGTTTAACCGGGTGCACATTTGTCATGCAAGAATTATGGTTATTACTGTGCTTGAGGGCAATCTTTTTAATGTTTTTGTCCCCTATGAAATATAGTACTTATATCAATAACAGAAATAGCTAGTTATGTCCAGGATCTTTATTCTCATTCAGTCTGACACTGAACCCAGGGAGGGGTGACTAGTCTTAAAGTAATCTGCAACAGTGTTATGGTGAACTTCAAGTAAGAGTAAGTTAAATCCAGTGTATATATTTGTCTGCTGAGGTAGCAGGCAAGTTAGCCTTTGATATCTTTTTTCATGAATTCCTAACCGTTTTGATGTTGAACCATTCATCTGACCTTTCATCCCCCATGAAAAGGGAAATATGATTTGGTCCAAAACTGACATTTGTAATACATCTTTAATGGATTTTGATGCACTTGAGAAGAGAAAGTATTCTAGTACAGTGTGAGGTTCTTCTGGGTAAATTGAGTGGATTATACTGTGCATAGTTAGAAGCACACACAGGTTGTAGGCTCTCTTAATGTTTCTGTGTCCATTGGACAGAGGTAAATGGGTCCAATGTGCCTGAGAAAAATTATTAGGGAGACTAGGATGTGATGTTCTAGGCCAGAAAGATGTTTGGCTTTGGAAGGGAAGCAGAAACAACTGGCACAAGGAGCTTCATGGTTTTGACAAAGTGGGTTGAAGGTAAGAAGAGATGACAGTAAAAACAGAGGGACTGAACTTTACAGGGCTATGGATCAACGTAAGCTGTACTAAGTGAAACACTAGAATATGATTTGTGAAGCATCCCTAATACTGGCAAGGGGATGAACTGAATTATAATCTAATATGGGACAAACACAGTTCATGGTTATACCCTTCATTTTGGGCTGTCTGTGGAGCTGAATAGAGATTAGTGATAAACAGTTTTTCTTTCTACTTTATTTTCTTTGTGCCCGTGAGCTTTGCAAACATGTTTTAATAAAAAGCTGAAGTTGATCTTATGCACTGTTTCAGGCTTTAAGCCTGAGTGTTTATGCTGCCTTCTCATACTACCTCAGAGGTGGCATTCATGTACTTCTGAGAATATCAATGAAAAAGTATAGGTCATGTTAAAGAAGTGTGTAACCTCTATATTTGCTAATTTTAGGTGGATTTTTCCCTTTCAAGGCATCTGACTATCTTCATAAAGCACTATGAAGCTATAATTAATTGTCAAAGCCCTACTGGTGAAATCGACACTGCTCCAGAACATAAAAATGATCTGTTTGTTACCTGTAATGTCATGACTTGTTTCCTTGAACAGTAATTGGTGTCAGTTATAGATGATGTCTATAAACTTGAAATTGTGTTGTTTAGCTGCTAAGGACCTTGAGAGTGTGATCTTCTAACTCGGCTACAGTAGTATAGATTCCATCTGAGGTGCAGAAATTGTCTGGGGACATAAATTACAGCAATTAAAATTAGCTAGAGGAGAGAGAATGATGCATTATTAATTGACATAGTCATTAAAGGGCTGAAAAGAACCTAAAAGAGATACAATGTCAATACTCGAGCACTAAAAGTGACAGGCAGCGTGCAAAGATCAGTGATTGTATTCAAAGCCTAAGGTCATTAAGACACAGGCAATTACGTGGAATTTTACAACTGTGGATTAACATCACTCCAACATACTAACAATATGTTAAAATGGAAATTTTAAAAGAATGATTATGTTCAGATGCCTACTCTGAAGACTGGAATAGTAGTGCAATTAATTTCTGCTAAAGAATGTGTAGCACTGTATCTTAAAGACGGTGGAAACAACAAAGAATTGTAAGGAAATCCCATCTGTAATTTGGTGAATTTAAGCAGAAAATTAACATTTTTCAGCATTAAATATAATAATCTGAGCTCATATCAAGAAGAATAAATCCTGGTACACTGAAGAATGAAGATTTAATTAAGAGTCTCTTTATACCTCAGAAACAAAGCCTTGCCTGTGTCATGCTGAGAAAGACAGCAGTGTGAGTAAGAGGCTCATGGTAATGTTGCTGTATATCAGCTACTTAATGATTCATAAAACTTCTTGTCAGTGAGTTTCAGTGATTTACCTACCTCAGCTAATTTGCTTTATTGGAAATAATGTTTGTTTTGTAAAATAGTTCACTTATCGTGCTATAAATGAGGAAAAAATAGGGAAAGGATCTGTCTTTCATGAAAGAGCAGTTTTAATAATTGGTTTGCAAAGCAAAGTAGGGTTCAGATATTGGAGGTATTAGGACAGTAATTTACTTGTTTTGACAACTAATGGGACAGTGTATTGGGACTAATGGGACTGGGTGGAGAGTTAAAACTCCAAAGCAAACATCTCAAATTTTCCTCATCTAAGGGAACCTTGGGAATTTTTGGCTTTTAAAAACTTGCCAATGGTTTCCTATTCTACTTGCTAATAATTCAGATTTCTAATTCGTCTCACTGTCTACTCTAAAGTTTAAACACTGAATGTGATTAGCTTTGCTGAACAGATGTCGAATTGAATGGCTTCTGTTGATTCAGAGAATCTGAGTAGTGTCAGAGTTCAGTTACTATGCTTTCAAGAAGGCCTCCTGTTGCCAAAATGAGCTTTCTTTTTTCTATTTCTGGTTTCTGTGCCAGAGTCTGCATTGGCATGCAACTGGACTCAAGAGAAGCATGTATGTATAGCCACTGAAAGAGCAATACAAGTGTACAGCTACATCTTCTCTAAGCCACCCATGCATTACTTGCTCCAACAGCAAGTTAAGGGGGGCTCCCTGTTTGCCTATGTTAGACAGGTACCTTTTTGCCTAAATGAATATGTTTGACTGGTTAGTATCCTTCTGGGTACCGAGAACCAGATATGCCATGACTCTTGTTTATTTAGCCGTTGAGCAATGGTTAAAATCTGTCATGTAACCTCAGAGACAACAAGAGCAAGGGTGGCTTTATCTCTGTGTTCGGTGTAGTAGAAGGGTTTGCTTGTTTCAAGTTTAATGATTCAGCGCTATCACTCTGAAATGGCTTTATTATATCCAGCACTTTATTATTTTAGCTTTAGATACTTTGCTATTACATCCTCAAAACTGCATTGGTTTGAATTAACTGTTTAGTAGTCAGAGTGGGTATCTTATGATGCAGTGTACTTTATTACTGGTTTTGTTCTCTCGGGATGTTTCTGTGATTCAGTGCATGATGGCAACCAGAAATTGTGGAATTCAAGATCTCTGGGGTCTAAATAACTAAAAAATTTCCACTATTCCATTCCTGTCTTCCATTAATTTTGCTGCTGCTCTTTTCAGACTCTTAGGCTGTGTGACCAACTCATTGCCTGGAGCTATAATCATGTCAATCATTAGAACTGAACCAGAATGGTGAATATTCGTTTTAAGTCATACAGGCAAATAAGTTTGGCTCATATTTTCAAACAATGTTTGATGTCAAAAAAGGAAATATGTGCCCATGATCTCGGCTATGTTCTACCCTGCTCCTTTGGCTCAGATTTCCTGCAATGCAACATAAAATAAAATCGGCTGCATGAAACCCAACCAACCAAATGCTTCATTACTTAAACACTAACATATTTTATACAAAATAGTAGTCCAAATTAAACTGGTTTTACTGGCATTTACTGCTGCCAGCAGTAATATATTACAAATTATGAAATATAACAGGGAGATAATGGCGTTGTTTTTACAGTGTAGTTATACTCCACAGCATTTGACTTTGGCACTACTTTGCCACATAGTATCGGAAAAGTAGTTGTTGTTGTCTGCTTGTGGGGCTGGTTTTTTCTGCTAGTGGGTAACTGAAAATCGTGCATAACATGAATTGGTAGGATTATTAAGATGAAGACACTTTTATTTTAAAAATGAAATATATAAAGGTTACAAATGTGCTATAGTGATTAGTGAGAAACATTTGTATTACTGATATTCTTCTTTTTTAACTGGGGTGGGGGCAGAATAAGGAAAAATTATAGAGAAATTTGTATTCTTTCGGTCAGTATTTGGTGAGCAGTAACCTTTTCATCAGGTTGCTTATAGCTGGGGAGCCAGTTGTTACTTCCCTGCCATTTCCTCAAAACTCCTGCATTGGAGTTGGTCGCAGCATTACTAGGAGCTAGTCTGACTATCCAGACAAAGTAAAAGACCTCATGAAATGGCTTGATTGAAGTAAGGTTGAAAGGTGGTGCTAAACTCTTGTGATGCCTGTCAGAATGGTTGAGTATGGCAGATATGAAGCACCATGGTTCCATTTGAGTAAATAGGAGGCCCTACTGCTCAGAATTGCTGTAAATAATGATAATACTAAGGAAGAAAGAGATATCAAATAAGGTCTTCGTACTATTAAAAAATAAGTTTCATTTAATGTTATTTGAAACCACAATTCAATGATAACAATTATAGGATACTGTCTTACAGTTCTCTTGACAACAGACCACAGGAAATAGAACACACATTCTTCTAACAGAAGAAACAGGGATTATCTCTGTAATTACGTTGCGTGCTCTCCCTTATCTTGTAAGAATTTTGGAATGTGTAAATGTCTCTTTGAGCTTTTTCTGGCAGTTTGACATTGTTGAATTTTGAGAAATGACTAGACAGTTGTTCCCTAGGAAAAGGAAAAGAAGCCTTTAAGAAAAAATTGTCATTTTCTTTTTTATGTGTATGTGTTAAAAACTGTTCTCATGTGGAGCAGCAACTCAGCTTGGCTTGAGAATGCTGTGGGACTGGTCTTCCTGATTTAACAATCCTACTCAAGCACAAAAGCTGAAAACAGTGTTGGTTGTATGATCCATGGTTTCATTTGCATGCCTAGCAGCTTTCTGAGGTGGAAAAAACAAACCAACAAACCAACGCCATTTTTTTTATAACTTCATTTTCTCTTCTTTTTGCTTTTTGACCAGTTAGTTTTTGCATATGCTGTCCTTAAGAGTGAACCCAGCAAAGCAGAGTTCAGAAGGCCTTTCCACTAATAGTTCTTCTGATCTGCCAAGACACTGAACACCCCCAGAAATGCAATCCTTGTATTTAGTTATTGCATTCTCTATGCAGAAGCATTCATGAAAATATTTTTCAATTGTACAAGTAAAGTGAGTGGGCTATACATGAATTACAGTGTATGAACAGTAGCATTTCCTAAATTTTAATGCTTTTCCCTTTCAGTTTATATTTTTACTTTCCTTTTTGACACAAGAGCTTGCAAATCTTATTGATGTTTGATTAACATCATTGTAATTTTATTTTCCTGTGTTATAGTTACATGAAAATGTAGCAGATTGTGAGAAACTGGAATTCAGAGAACTTGTAGGTATAACAGGATAAGGCTTTGAAAATTTACTCGTAATTTGTGTGTATGGTACAGTCTTGAAATACTCAATGTCAAATTTCTTGCAAAGGACCCTCTCTTCTTGACAGTATCTTTTGCCAGCCAGATGAAAATCTGGCATGGGGAGTTACCCTGTGCTGTTTACACATATGTAGGCTTATGTGTACTATGTTTAAAGATGTATCATTATTGTTTTCCTTTCTTGAGCTTCTTGTATCATTTATCACATTCTAAGAGATCAACTTCACTTTCACAAACAGTTTATCAATGATCTTCATTCAGTTAACATAGCCAGGGAACAACACCTCCCCTGCAGTAGTGCCACCTTTCATATCAGAACTACTTTACCTGCATTCTTTGTGCCAGATTAAAGTCGTGCTGTGGATGATGCACCTTACATATTCCCATTTCACTTACAATAAAATAAGTTACACTGGAATGTTTGCAGTGGCCTTTGCCAAAATACATGATTTTAATCACCAGCAGGAGATACTAGAGAGGTAACTGGCATGTGACCTGAACTACTACTGCATAGTAGTCATAGTGTAAACAGTTACTGACAGCTAAGTGCTGTAGATGCAGGGTACATGACAGACTTTTGATGAGAGTTTTACTGGTCCATATAGTTTGGTCTTGAGAATATCTTTCACCAGCGTGTTACACATTTTAATAATGCGATATGCAGGAAAAATAAGCACATTAATGAAACATATTGCTTGATAATTTCATTTGATTTCCTCTGGTTCTCATGTTCTACACTGAGGTTAGTGGAATTGGGATGGCATAACTTACGACAAACAGGACAAAACATGAGGTTAAGGGTCAGGAAAAAAAAACCGCTGAGAATTCCAGGAAAGAGCAATAGGAGCTTGAGCTCTTTTATTTGTAAGTCCACAAATCCTCCCCCTTTTAGTTGTTCCTCTCTAACTGGGTTATACAAGGACTTGGACAATTTTAACCATCTCTTATGCTTTTTTTTTTCCTTTTTGCCTCTCTTCTACAGTATGAAGCCAACATTACTGCTGTTCGTATGGATTGATAACTGTACTTCTATCTGTTGTTTATTGCATTAAATTTGCTAGATATTGTAGTTGAAATTAAGGGTTTATATGCACTTTTTAAAAGATATGAATGGAGTTCTTTATTAAAAATACCAGTTTTTTTGGTAAGCGGAGAAGAAGCCAGCTATCAAAATATTACATTGTATGTTATTCTTGTTACAGTTGCTAGTGGAGTGCTGAAGTGATGCTTCCTCTGAGGGAAAAGCTTTATAAGCAACTGAGAATCTACTTGAGCCAAATTACATTAGCTGACACTTCTGTAACAGAACATGGCTTTGCATTTTTCTTTTTGTGGGAATTTGTAGTTTTAACTTACTTCTTATTCTTGGTCGGTCTCCTCTTTCCTAGCAATGTGTTTTGCAAGGCAGACGAGTGCTTTGTACTCTGTGGTCTCCTGAGGTTATCTGCTATAATTTTCGTTTATTATATTTTGCTTTCTTCATTTACTCTTAATTTCATTTTATCATAACTTGGCATGTTGTTTAGCTGCTGTTTTCCTGAGATCTACAGCTCCCCTGCCTTGGTCATGTCACTTTTGATTAAGCAGCTGTAAAGCCCTTTACCCAGCTTCTAAAGGGTAAAAGTTAAAAATCAATAATGTCCCAGTCCTCCCAAAGTGCAGTAGCAGTGAGAGGTAAATGAATGATTAAACATGATTAATAACAGTGTAATGGAAGACACAAAGTAGGGAAAAGTGCTCACTTTAGCCTAAATTCAGAGATTTATTGCTGAGTACTACAAATAATGGAATCATCAATCTTCCAAGGACTAAAAAAGGCATCTGCTGCAGCCATTTTAAAATGCAGTGAAAAAAATCTTACCTCTTCATCATTGCCTGTTGTGGCCCAGTTATTCTGAGTATAAAATACATGCTGCATAAAGAAATAGGTATGTAAACTTTGTAGTTAAAATTGGTTGCTTCTTGTAGAGTTTAAAGTTGTCAAGACTGTTGGCAGAGGAAAAAAAATAGCCAGTATCGATTACTATGAATGTGTGTACAAAGATACCAGTGTTCATGTGGTTTTATAAGATGGTAGTTACACTTACTAAAACAGGGGATGAAGGAATGTTGCTAAAGGAGTAAAAAGAGAAACTTGCCAAGGACATAAGGCAAACAAGAATTTATAAGCTAGAGCTCTTATGGGATAGTGGAAAAAGATTTAATGAGACATGCTCAACAATGCCTAGTGTTTGGTTATTGATGACACAGAAGACTAGTTAGAGACAGGACCATTTTCCTTACCTTGCTCACCAAAGATGAAAATATATAGAAATGGAGAGGGGGCATTATTATATAACTGGAAAAGTTTTGTTAGCTGTTTGTAGCTGTAGCCTCTCAGAATTAAGTTGTCCCTGTCAGAGAAGAAAACCTTCCAGGACAGTCCGGCTTCTGCAGGAAGCAATGCTACGGATTTCAGTTGAAATTCTATATTTTAAGAGTTCTAAATTTGCATCCCAGAAAAGAGTAATATCTAAGGTATCTCAAAGCCATTCCTGCACAGCAAAATATGTCTGCATTTCTAAAGGTGTGTGGGTGGAAGCAAGCTCAGAGAAGCATAGAGATCTCTTCTTGGGGCAGATATAATAGCAGGGAGTGCTGAAGGACTGTGTGTTACAGCACAGAGCAACATCTCCATAGATGTAGGGCTACAGCTTCCTCTGTAATGAAATCTTTTTTGGCAAACCGAAGGCTTGTAAAAGCTCTTCATTCAGTAGGAAAAACAGGGCAGTGAAGTCTTTGGTTTTTTTCTTTCTATCTTTGAGTAAACTAAAGCTTGGTGTTAGGACTTGTTCTGTCTTCAGCATGAGAAGTCTTGGGTAACTTTAACTATTCTGAGTTCAAGAACTCATCATTATCTTAGTTTTCAGTACCAACTTCTTGCACAGTTACATTCTAGATGCCTAAATTCATCCTGTGGCTTTTAATACATGGGTCATCACTGTTCTGGGTTTTATTCTCACCATCATGTCTCTTGTGTGCTTCCTCGCTTCTTCCCTATAAAAATAAAATCCTTTTTACTTTGAGATCTCTTTGTGCCTTATGTTTCACATAACCCATTAGCTCTTCAGAGAAATCCCTACTCTGGTCTGTTCTTCTCTTGTATTCTCCTTATCCCCAGTACTTACATGGAATCTACTTATCTTATACATATGTATGTCTTTCCTAAATGTGTGGAGTCCACTTTTCTTACTCAAATCTGTTCTGGAGGATTTCTGTCTTCTCTGTGAAACTTTCATCTAGTGATTCTGATACTTAATTCACTTTCACAGTGAGGTCAGGAAGCTGCAGCCATCTTGGACCCCTAGATTCATTGCCCAGTGACATCTCAGCATTCTTGCAGCAACCTATTTTCGTTTATTACACATACTGTTAGTTTGCCGTGGGGTCTGGTACTGATCTTTCAATCACATTAAAATCAGCTATTTCAATTTTAAAATCAGCTATTTTAATTTTAACCCTTTTTCCTTGGAAGAACAGAAATGGTATCCTGAGGTGTTTTCCACTTACTTCAAGTGATTAATCCACCCTTTTTTCTTTAACGTTCTTGACTGAACTATGGTGCAAGAAATAAAAAGCTTTCTGAAAGAGCTTGCAAAAGCACTTTCATAAAGAGTATTCTACCAGTAAAGAGAAGGAAGACGGCACAAACAAAGGCTGTGATTGGCTTAGTTGCCAATTCTGCTGAGTGATATTCATGCCAATTCTGGGTGATATTCATGTTCCTGGGCAGTTCATTTATGTTTGATATGATCAGTTGGGTTGCATCATTAAACTCCGAGGCCCATTTGAATGGGAACTGCACTGTATTAAATTTTATTGCATGCAGTCCATTGGTTCTTGTTGGCTTTCATTCTGTGCCTGCTTCTCTCTTCTCTCCTGGCTTTTACTGCCTTTTGGAGCTGTTTAAAGGGAAGGAATCTATACACATGGATCTATTGTTATTTACCGTCTATACAGACAATTTGTATTCATTTGATCCATCTTAATTATTCCTGTATTTCTGCCAGTTTGGAATGTAGCCCAAACAAATATACTCTGGCAGACAAATTCATGGGTTGACCTTTTCTCAGTCAGTGAACTAACACCAGCGATACTCTTGATGTAAGATTTTGGGACTGTGAACTAAGCTGCAGCTCAGGGCATCAAGTCTTCTGCCTCCAGCATTGGAATATATTGCTCACTGAACTCTTCTCAATCATTTTGTCTTTAAACCTTTTTTCATTTTAGTGAGTATTGACTTCTT
Organism: Pseudorectes ferrugineus; assembly: GCA_008033365.1. Classification (NCBI taxonomy): domain Eukaryota; kingdom Metazoa; phylum Chordata; class Aves; order Passeriformes; genus Pseudorectes; species Pseudorectes ferrugineus. Next base: position 26,197 of record QWTY01024020.1, read on the forward strand.
GTATAAGCTTCCACCGTTTTTTTCTTGTCAGGTAAAAAGGGACTAGAGAACTCTTGCTTGTCATTCCATTTGGTACATCATCTCTTTGCCTCACTTCATCAGCAGAGAAGATGACAAAGCATGGAGCTAAGTCAGAGGTCTCTGGGCACTTTGATATGGACTTCTGAGTTGGGCATATGGAATTTTTCAAGTGTCCTGAGAGCTGCAACTCTAGTCTGTGAGGCTCAACCTGTTGGTGAAAATTCTCACAGAAAGGTTTCCCTAAAGCAAAGATCGGTCTTGTGATGTTGGCCTTGCAAGGACAGACCAGTGCTGCCAAGTAAGTGACATCAATATTGGACAACAGATTCTGTCTTCCTGTTGTGAGGAAAGTTTTTGTGGCTTTTCCTCTCTTAGCAGCTCTTGAAGTGTTCTGCATTGGGCTCTGCCACAAATCTCACTTTTCAAAAATGCTTGGACCAGTTGCAAAACCCAGTGTTGGGATCTAACAGAACAATTAGAGTTGCACTCCACAGGCCCTCGCTTTGGGGGTTTAAGTCTGACCGGGCAAAAAGAATGTGTCTGTCTTTCCTCTCAATGAGCTTGCTCTGTGTTAAAGCGTAAAGAGTGCTTTAGGCAATCTGTGACCAAATCAAAGACATATGAGCTCTTCATTCCCTATGCAGATGAATCATCAGGGGATTAGACATATAAATAGGAAAACATTTTTTATGTTTCAAAGTGGCTCTGGGCTTAGGTGAATAGCATATGACCTCCTGTCTGAAACTAGCCAGGGAGAATCCTGCACACTGCCACGAGGATGTACACCCCTGCCCAGTTCTATACAGAAAGGCAGTCAGTGCTTGAGAGAAAATCCTTAAAATGCAGAATCTTCTCCCTCAAGCCTTATGAAAGATTTGTTATTCAAACTCTTTGAGGATCTTGCAATAGCTAAAATGGAAGTTTATAGTTTAGAAACAATTTTATTAACACCCCCCCCAATTATATTTTACTTTCAAAGTTTGAAAAACAGGAAAAATATGGATTTATTTTTCCTGAGGTCATATGCTGATTTTGTGCAAACTGTCCTTTCTCACACCAACATTGAATAACAATCACCAGTTTATAGATCTGAGACAGAGAGGAAGAGATTAGATTACAGGACTTCCTTTCTGTTAACTCTCTCTCCTACTCCGTGGTGCTGGTATTTCTGTGGTTTTAGTACAGCATCACAGCTTGTCTTCAACCCTTTGACTCTAAATGTCAGGTGTAGGGAGCTGGAGGGAGCCTGTGATACTCCACGGAGGACATTATGCTCATCTCTGCCAGCAGCTCCATGTTGTGGGAGCATATGTCTGTTATATGCACTGGGAGGGAAGGAGACCTTTTTCACCCTTCTCCGGAGGCTCCTTTTACCACTTTTTATGTATCTAAATTCAGAGGGGCACAGGGAAGTTTGAGGAAATATTGGCTAAAAATGCAGGCATAACTCAGTCTTCACTGTCAAAGGCAGCATCCTTTGTTGCTTCTCTGTGCGCACACTGAGGAGCATTGTGATGAAAGCACCATTTTAAAGTGAGGTCAGTCTTGACACCTAGCAGCTATGGTAAATACTAGCAGTAACACTTAGTTTCTGTTAACATTCTCTGTCATGAATAGTAGCAGATCTGCAATTAAGCATCTTAGAAATGCGGGATATAAATTCTCCTTGTGTTCCTTGGGTAAACACATTTATGATTTTCTCAGGTGTTGGTAAGGCAACTGACATAATATAGATAAGCTACAGCAAACTTATCATTATCATTACCTGTGAAAATTGAATTGATTCTTTCCCCTTTGCACATAAAATGTATTATGTCTTTTGTCTGCAGAAAAAAGTTGCTTGATAGCAACTTTCTCTCTCTTTCCTCAGGGCAAGTTTTTTTGTGCATACTAGGAATTAGTTTCTACATCATGTTAGAACCCTTAACTGCTTGTTTGAAAGGCTTGGTTTCATGAAATCTCAAACAACATGGTAACCATGCCAATCATATCCTGTTCATGCTGCTCCTCTCAAAGTGACTCATGGTCTCAAAACCCCTGCAAGCAAGATACTAAAATAACTCAGCAGCTGGCAAAGAGGACATCTGGAAATTTCTGACAAAATATGAGATAAATTTCCTTCCCTGAAGTCCCCTACCGACATTCCTGGAAAAAAACATGAGACACAGGTGATGATTTGGAAAGCAAGTTAAAATCTGATTGTGTTGGCATTATTTGTGTGGGAAGTTGCCACTGGATCAATTCTGACATTGTTCTAAACAGTCTAAACCCCTGCCTAATATTAAAGCTATTGCAGTACTCAAGAGAAAATTCTAAAAAAATTTGTTAGATAAGAGATTTCTCATTCTGTAAATATTGTTGATCAGCTCATCTGGAATAAAACTTGTAGAACTTCTGAATGACAAGAGTTTGTACTAATGTACTTCTCTGTAGAGCAGAATGAGCATTCATTGGTTTATACTGTTCTGTCCTCTTAGGCAGTAACATATTAACTCAGTAACAATTTTTTTACCTCATCTTACTAGAAGAGACTCGCTCTGTTTAGTCTTCATGAGCCAAATTCGTTTCAGTTTGTTACATTGTTTTACTGATTTACACAAACCTTCAAAGCCAGGACAAGAGTTACAATTCCAAGCTAGATGCCTTTTGCTGCTGGATGTTAACTGCGTCTCCATGACTGTCTTGCCGGAGCTGCTTCAGGAGTTCCTGGTGTTCTGGGGACATATTTCAGTGCTGACCTCGGCTGCATTAAAAACATGTTGGAACAGATGCTGTTCCAAAAATCCATAATGATGACAGCATCTTTTCACAAATGCAGCGTCCATTTATCACCCAGTGGACATTACTTCAATGCTGAAGGCTAGCAGGGGGTGGCCATACATCTCCATTGTTGCTTGTCTGTCCGTGTTGGTGCACCAATATCAATGTTTTTTACTCAATATGCAACACTAGGAACTTGTATCAGGAGAGCTAAAATGTTCCTAGGAATCTTAGTTATTCTGATGGTTATTCTCAAAGTTAACTTGTCAGGTCCCTTATTTATTTGTAAAGAGACTGTAGAGGTTTTTATTCTTCAAGCATTATCTCGTGAATGCTCAATTCATGTTAAGGCTTTTTATTCTTCTGAAGCCTTAAATAATTAAGAAAAATCGTTTCAACATTCACCTATTGACTTTCTAGCTCCTACGAAATGACTTGAAATAAATAAATCATGAAAATAGCGTGACACTTCACAGACAAAGGTGTGTGCATTGATGAGGAATGAAGGAGTTGATTCAGTTAGGGTAACAGTGAATGCTTTTGGAAATGACAGGTATGTGCAAAAATGCAATCAGACATATCAGACTCCACTCTAACATGTCAGTACATCTCAAAGGGCTTTTGAAACGGTTTCCTTTCTTTGCAGGTGCATTACACCTCACATCTGTTAGCATTTTTTCATAGTATTTTCTCTTCTGAATGATGAATTTCTATATTAGAAGAGTCCCAAAAAACTGTATTTTATTCAAGGCTTCAGGATGCTAAGTCCTGCAGCAATGCATAAAAAGATGCAGCCTCTGCACTCATCTTACTTGATTACAAACAAGTGTAGGCTGGAGGACAAACACTATGTGGCTTCCTGCCCTAAACCAGCCTCCTAGCAAGGCTTTTGCTATGTTTTCTATTTTCTTTTAAACTAACAGTACTCCTGAACTACATGTTCCAAGAAAATAAGGAAATATATAAGATCAATTTGCTATCTAAGAGTATGAGCAAGAGTATGAGTCTATTGTGTAGGGCTTCACAGCTGCCCTGTAAGGCCAGTATATGTAATACGTCTGCTGTTATGCCTGATCACAGCAACATGGTTTATAGAATTATAAACAGATTAGTTTATTTTCTCTAAAATATCTGGCGTGTATTCGCCTACAAATCCCTAGAATGCCTGATAAATGTGTAATATCAGTCTTATTTATTTAAAGAAACATTGGAATTTAGTCTGTGCTTCTTTGAAATGGGAAGCTTTCCTGCTTAAGCTGTTTAAGAAAAAGATGACCCCTAAAACTAAAACTTTTTTCTTTTAGTGGTTAATTACGGTTTCTTAAATACATTAACCTGTCTGTTCTGTCATTTGTTCCTTTTGCTTTTGTTCTTTTCTAATTATTTGCTTTGGAAATGAAGAGTTTTGCTAAGAGGTTCATTTCTTCTGTGGTGGAATTTTCCAAGCCAGGGTTTTACAGAATATCTTGCATATAAACTTTGGCTCATTTATTGAGCTTCTCAGTGCATATTCTCTTTGAAAGCTCAAGGTACTCTTGTAGATGCCTTATTTTCCTCAGCCATTACAGTATATAGTGATATTTGTTCCTGGAGAGGTTCACAGGGTAAACTATGAGGCACTTTATTACTTTTTTAAATTTCACTAGATGTACAGGTTTTCAAGAAGCTTTTTTAATTCCCAGTTTTGTATCAGTTCAGACACACCCTCACCCCCATATATACTCATATTAAATAGCTTCTAAAGTAGAAAGTGCATTTGCAACCTGTATTTATATTTAGTTAACCACCTACCAAGAAAATAACCTTGGACTCTAGAAACACACTGTTGTACCTTATGACCTAGATGAACAGCAGTAGTAACTGAAACAGAAAAAATTGGTCCAGATGTGTAGTGGACATGCTTCGTAGTGGTACAGCAGAAAACCACATGGCTGGCATTTGATCCTGTTGAGAATCATTAATGAAGGGACACAGTAGCATGCTGCTTACTAAATACAACCTAGTTGTTTTCTGTGCCATTTAAAATAATAGTATAACCTTATCTGCTTGGTCCTGCTGCTCAGTTAGGTTTGTACAAGAAGCTGGCATGGGTAAACACTGTTGTATTTAGTGCATAAGTGGAAAATGTATAAACAGAAATAGAACTTCAAAGTTTTTCTCAGAGTTGTCAATAACCATTATTTGGTCTTTCTGAAGTCATGCTAAGGAGAGTGCATTGATGTGATGAATACATGCTGCTGCCCTAGGTGTTAATACAACTTTCATTTTAACATCTCTGCAAATATTTGGGTGAGCAGGTTCCTGCATGCAATCAGACTTGGTGTGCAAAGCTCTACAGAGCTCAGAATAAAATACTAATTACAGCCTTACTGCTTGAGTTTTGTGATGTGTTGAAAGTACCTTCTACTACATTTTTTTACTTTTCAGGTGCTCCTTAGTTTGGAAATTAAGACTTTGGGCCTTTTTTTTTTTTTCTTTTTTTTTAGCAATAGGGCAAGCAGTATCTAAGGCTTGTTACCAAGCAGTATCTTGCTTAGTTTTGAAGTATAATGCAATGAGTGAGAAGGAAATCTTTTATTCTAGGAATTAGATATGTAGTTCATGTAAGTGTTTTACATTAATACATAATTCTAAAGGAATGTATTTTCCTAAAGGGCAAAGGTACTCAGGATGGCACACAGTTTTTCGTATTAGACAACTAGCTATTCAGAAAATTATAAAATAGTGTTTCCTAAAAAGCTGTATGTAGTTTGACTTAAGGTCTGACTGGAACAAGAGGAGCTTACAGAGTGTGGGTTCTGTGTAGAATACTTTTTTCCTTCATCTTTTTTTAAGGTGAAAGTTCATGGATTTAGCATATTCTGAGCATATCAAACATGCCTGGAGGACAATAAAAGAAGGGCAGAACTGAAGAATAATAATAGAGGGGAAAAATGTGAAAATACCAGACTGAATATGGATAAAGGCTTGTCAAGGCATTCTCATATCTGGTGTCAAGGCTTTGCTTTGACAGATAAAGATGAGAGAACATCAGGGAGATAGAGTTGGTATGAGCTTTTTGTTGGAAACAGACAGTGCACCGATTTTTTGGTGTACTGTAAATGTATTACTTGTCTAGGATTCTGGAGCAAGTGTTTTGGAAAGATGAGATAATTTGTCATATCCCTGAATACAGAAAGCCTGGTAGCCATCAGGTTTGCTGACTTTAAGTGACTGAGATTTTAGATTGGTTTTTTGTAGTGTTGAAGCCATTCTGTTCCTGCTTGATTCTTACACTGCTCAGATCAGCATAACGTCTTGGCATCTTTCAGTATTTTGTTACATAAGTTGTTGTCCTTTAGATTGTTTCTCTTACTCATCCTCTGTTTAGGTAGAGAAGTGGATGTGCAATGCAATCCTTGGTTTCAGTAGATTTATTTATTTAAGGATACACTGGATAAAATTTTATTATAAAACAGAACTTTGACATGCACTCAGTTTTTAATGGAAGTTAGGTGTAAATTTTTCATGCAGTAGAAAGGTTTTGTCAGAAGAACTAGAGTAATCAGGAATTCTTGAACCTCATTCTCTGTTGCTCTCCATGTGTATCATTGTTTATGTTGCTACATATGTGAAATGAGATGAAAAGCATTAAATGCAAATATTTTGCACCCTTTTGCTTAGCCACTCAAAGTAGTGGTCAGGTACTTGTTGCTTTCTAATGGATCATGCTGTGATTTTGAACAGATAACCACCTTCTTCTGCTGGCTTCTTTTGAAAAAAGAAGGGTAAGAGTGGTCAGCCACAAGAATACAAGGACTAATAATGGGGGTGCTTAGCTAACTGGTAAATTAGCAGAACCATGTAAGTTCTTAGAATTGAAAGCCTTAGGCTGGTCTCTACTGCATCTGTTTCTTTATATGCTTAAATGGATTTGTTTGGGACCAGAGCTTTAAAATTATGGAATTCTGAATTCTTACCTCATTACTTTTTTCCTGTTTGCCTCTGAAACTTTTGATAAAGACACTGAATCTTTTATGAATTTCTAATATATAGCAGTGCTTCTTTAAAAACCAGAAGAACGTAGTCAATTTAAATGCCACTATGCAATACTGTTGTACTGGCAAGGTCACGTCGGGGGCAGAGATTTTATGAGTGTTTTCTGCAGTGCATGAGGTTTATGAAGAAATAGTAGCAGCAGTATAGGAAGATGTGAACTAAGATGACACTTCAGTATTCCATTCTTGAGTACATTCTATGTGGTCTAAAAACATTGTGTGTGTATTTGACACTGTCTGTTTTCCTAACCTCTTCCTTTCACAAAAAATCTTTAATGGCTAACTGGAGAGAGGAAACTCAGGCTGCTAACTACTTCCTCTACCTACTTATCTAGATCTCGTTGTCTCTTCTTCCTATGACTATTTACTTTTCTGAATCTAGTTGACTCCTCTGTCTAGGAATATTTATTTCTTTTTCTGGCCTGATTTTCCTGAAGCAATAATGTAAAATCATAATGAACAAACTTTCTGCTTGAAGATTCTCACTGAGGCACCCACTCAGACTTCATCCAAGTTTCCCAGAATTATTTGATAATATGCTTGACCTTTGTTGTAATTTGTGGTAAGACTTCCCATATGCATTACTAAGTCAGAAAAGATAAAAAGAAGTATTAATAAAATTGTAAATGTCAAAGGAGCTGGAGAGTATTTACAAGTTTTTGAGGATGTATCACTGTTGATTTATGGAGTTACTAAAGTTTAATAGTTTCTAAATGCATGGGAGCATTCTTCACTGAGATCAGGACAGTATAACACCTGAGTATTACCTGTTTCTCAAGTAGCTTATCTGCATTAAATATTGAATTGCAGCATTGTCTTGAGTATTGGTATGTACAAAAGTATGCAAAAACGAAAGCTTCATATTACACATGTGAAGAATTCACAATGCCGTATTTCATTTGTCTGTTGTAGCTCAATCTTTTTAACTTTGGAACTGCTGCAAAGCTATTCAAGTCACTCAGCATGTATTTTTAGAGCTTCAGGTCAGCGAGAGAACATGTAATGCTCTTATTATAGTAGAGATGGTGGTATTATGCATTATTGTAGCTACCAGTATCAGTCTTGTATGCAGCTGATATTACGTCCCTAGGAGTAGCCATGCTTACTGTAATCCTTAGACTATGATAATATGTCAGATGGTGTACAAAATGTTTCAAGGCTTAAACTTCAGGAAGAGTCATCATCACGCATGTAGAAAGACCTGTTAGACTTTTTTTAAATGCCATATGCTTTGGGTTGTAAAAATAAAAGAGGTTGGTTATTCTAATCTTACATAATAGTGTTGCTAAGCATAACCTGCAATTTCTGTACACTGCCTCAGGCCAGTGTACTTAGACCATTTATACCATGTTGTCTGTTTCAGTTAAAAATAGTGTGGGAAAAAGCATGGAGATAACAGATTATTTATGTCACAAAGCTGACACAGAAAAAGGGACAAGTGGGGACTGGTGTGTATCTTAAGTATAAGTCAGAAACAGTTACACAACATAAGCTTTAAAAGTCCATCTGCAGTTAGTAGTATCTGTAGCTGTTCTATAATCATCTGCCACATTATTTTGCTATTCCTTTCCACTAACCTGATCCAAGGTACTAAAACTTTAGCTTCTAACTTAACGTAGTTCATCGCTGTTCTTGTCACTGAGGCAGGTGTAATGAACTTTTTCCTGCATTCATTTTTGTCAGGCTTAACAGTGAGAGGATAAGGAGATCAGCACATTGCAAACTGAATAAAGAAAAAAGGCGCTGGTAACTTTTTGAGAAAGTTTATTATGAGGTTACTTTTGTAAAAGGTCTAAGAAGCTCCTGCTTTGTGACAGTCTGCTAAATAGTTCCAGTCTCTTCACCTTATGTTTAGGTCTGGTAAGCAAATATTAACACTCCCAGTCCCCAGCGTTTTAAAGCAAGAAGAATGACATTTGTAATCATTAAGATTAAATCTGTGCACTACTGGGTTATCTGGAAATATAAACTAAATACAGATCTGTCTTTCTGCTGGATTGAACCAAGTGGATGATTTATTCTGTTGAACTATGGGAGGAGAAGTTATACCTGATGTAGCACAAAGTCTCTGGGGATGAAGTTACCCCAGTGACATTTTTGAACATGTTTGAACTAGCAGAACAGGTTAAAGTCAGCCCTTTTGTTTTTTGTTCGATCTTGTGAGGCCATCCTAAAATTCAGTAGAATTTTTTAAAATCATGTTTTTGGCAACAAAGAGTATTCTCAGACTCAATACTATGATTTGTACCTCTAGTTTTATTAGCCACATGCTCACAACTGAGAAGGTGTAGGGAAAATTAGAACTTGCAGAAATTGTAGAGAAGGGAAGGAAAGAAAAGATGTACTACTTGAAGAAAAAAGTTCTAGTCTAAGAAAGGAGTGTTTTCAAAAGTCAGAACAAGCCCTTGAGGTTTCTCTGGTGTTCAGATTTGATCACAGGGTGAAAACTGATGAGCAGTGCTTTCTAACTTCAAATGCTGTTAGCAGCTGTGGAATGTCTCAATGATTTGAAAAGGATGCCCATGACACATATATGTCAGCATCCTCAAGGCAATTTGTAATTAGGTACAAACTAGTATAGCAATGCAAATTTTTTGAGCTATCACCTTGCCTGTTATCAACTGCAACAGATAAATCTGCATTATGCTTGAATTTTAGTCAACATTTTAATCTTTTAAGATCTCTTCCAGCAGAGGCATCAGTTAAGCCCTGATGAAGGGGACTCAGTTAAAATGTGATATTTTCTTCTGTAACTTGAGTATTTGTCTGCAATGGACACCATAATTCCAAATGTCCTCCCTTCCTTCTTCTTCCCCCAGCTTTTTATTGCTGAGCATAATGTAATATGGTATGGAATATCACTTTGGTCACTTGGAATCATCTGTCCCAGCTGTTTCTCCCCTGCTCTGGCTTATTATACACCCCCAGTGTCCTTGCTTTTGGGACAGTGTGAGAAGCAGAAAAGGCCTTGGTGCTCTGTAACCACTGTTCAGCAATAAGTAAAGCATCAGTGTTTTGTCAACACTTGTTTTCATCACAAATCTAAAACATAGCACCATATTGGCTACTATGAAGAAAATTAGTTCTGTACCAGCCAGAACCAGTACAGATCCTTAGGGGATCGAAGTAAATGGACTGCTTGTTGACTGTTGTAGCAAGATCCTGAATCGTGACTTTCCAACGTAAATTCCTTGATATTTCCCTACTCAAATTTTTCTCCTCACAAAGTGGACAGGACCTGGATAAGTTATAAGTACCTGAAGTTATGTGATTATGTCAGAATCCTAAATAGTTACTCATTCTTTGAAACTTCCTATTATAACTGTTTACTTCATGATTCATGAGCACTTGAGCATTGTGCCATCGATATGGATGTGTCTACCTGAGTTTTCAGACAGCCCAAAATACCATATATGAGAAGTATAAAGTGCTTTACTAAGCAGGAATGTTTCTGTTTTAATTTTAATACCAGTTGGTGTAGGGGTATGTGTGTTGTGTGGGAAGGTTGCTATCTCCTTGGACATTGTGCCCCACCAGTGCCCTTGTCCTTTTTCCTCTCCCCCTTCCTCTGGCTCATGCCGCTTCTCCAGAAACATGTGCATATTGCCCGTAGCGGTAAGAGCTGGAGCATACCTTAGCTGACATTGAGTAGGTGCATGTGCACGCACATAGGTTCTTTGTGTGCCTAGAGAACAGGACAGGTCTCATGCTTGCTCCTCAGTAGCATTATTTGTGTGTATTTGTATCTGCCTTTAGCCCTGTGCTATTGCTCTAGTTATCTAAATGGGTGACAGTTCAAAGCATAATTATCTGAGTATCAAGGAGAGCTGTCAGCACCCAGTAGTTGGTATGTTCTGATGCGTGTATAGAAACTATGGGAAGCAAAGCAAATGATAACATATAATGTAGCCTATAAATTTAATCTGTGGAGACCCAGAGGTCCTTGGGCTTCAGGTTGGAAGCTGTTAGCCTAGTAAATACAACAGTGTTTTGGAGCCCAGGATATCTGTTCCTAGAAGGGTCGCTGACCCATTGAATTGACCTTGAGTAAGTAATTTTACCTTTCTACAGCTCAGTTTCTCAGTGGGTATAATAAATGTTCCATACCCAATTTGTAAACCCCTTTGAGATCTAATTATGAAAAACAATTGGTAAGAAGTAAAGTTACTATTAGAGATATGTAAAAGTTAAGCTAAAAAAGTAACAGAATTATAACTTTTATATTTTTATCTAAAAAAAGCCAAAGATAGTAAAGTTTAATTTGTCTGCATAATAACCTCAGATCTGAACTACCCTGCCATATGCTAATGTAGAGGTCTGCTGCAGATGTCATCCCACTGTTCTGCCGTGTTGGCCAAAAATCTTACTTATGATAAGATATTCCTTATCTTGGGTTTTGCAAGAACTTTATGCCCAAGATAGTTCAAAAAAAATTTTTAATTGTTCTGGGAATTTTATAGGTTTTAATCATAAAAAAACCTGATGAACAGGTTCTCATTTAGCAAGGGTATCACAATGCTTTTGGTGAAATATTTTTTTTATTCATTTAAAATACTTTCTTCTTGGCAAAGTATACTTTGTTATTTCAGTTACTGTGTATTAACTGATCAAAGAACTAAATTTGGTGTGTGACCTTGTGTGCATTTAGAAATACCAAAGCCAAAAATGTGCTGGGGATAGGAAATCTGATTTGGAATTGCATATTGGTATAGCCAGAGCTCATCAGATAAAACATTCCACTTTAGTTCACAAAACATTTTGGCCTTTCTAAAATCCATTCAGCTGGAAATGATTAAGCCTGATGTTTGTCTTGACCTATTTCTTTGCTAGTAAACAAAATTTAAAACATTTTAATGCTGAGCTATAAATACTAACTGGCACTTGATATTATTCATACTTCCAAGACAGTAGTTTAGTTTTTGTGGGTTTACCACTTTTGTTAGTAAAAATCTGTGTGATGACTTGATAGGTACCTTCAGAAGCTTTTTGTTGATACTACATAGTTTTATTCAGGTAAAAAAGGGAGCCAAATGCAAAAGTAAATGTTTGAGTTTATTGCTCTGTATCTACAGTTTACACATCAACTTTTCAGTGTATGGTAAAAAATTTTTCTAAGAGCATCCAGTCTTGTCTTGAAAAATAATCTCTTAAAGTCCTGTGGAAATATATTCAGATATTCTCATGTCAGACACTCCTGTTTGGCAGGGGAAGTAGTGAATGTACTTTGGGACTCCCAAAGAATTCTCAAGAATTGCCCCTGTAGTCAATCATGAGAGTGATGAGGCATACAAATAACATAAAGTGAACTGAAGTACACATAAACAGGTTGCATTGCCAGACATCAAGAGTGTTCAACTACAGTTTCATGACCTAAGAAAAGCTATATAAGTTTTCAGAACTGTTTTGTGTGGCTGCTTACTACTTCTGAAAAATCAGTCCTCTGTATTTTAGAGGTGTAAATGAGACTTACTATAAGTAAGATATCTTACCTGTAATATGTTGCTTACTGATAATGCCAGAGCTTTGCAGTGATAGAAAAATAAGCTGTGCTTCTAGTTACTAATATATTTCTCTCTGAATTCAGGATCAGACATAAATATTGAAATCAGAAATAATACGTAGTCTAAGCCAGAAGGGCAACCGTGATGTTTCATTCTTCCATCTGAGGGTAGCACCTGAGACACTAGCACAGGTTACCCAGAGAAGCTGTGGCTGCCCCATCCCTGGAAAGTGTTCAAGGCCAGGTTGGATGGGGCTTTGACCAACCTGGTCTAGTGGAAAGTGTCCCTGCCCATGGCAGGAGGTTGGAAGGAATGATCCTTAAGTTCCTTCCAACCCAAACAATTCTATGATTTGAGACATCACTGAATCAGTGGCCATCAATGGTATAGTATTGTAGTTATGATCTAGGTTTTTTCATATGCAGGAATCTTGTCACTACCTTATGGAAGATTGTAAACTCTAAAGGTAGGGGAGTGATGCTAAAGCTGACATGTAGATTCAACTTTATTTTTAACTTTTTGGAAGTGAAAGTAAAGCATTCTTTAGCTCAGGGGTAGCACATGTTTCTGTTTCAGTGTCCTTTTTGTCTTGAATGAAGTAGAAAGAATTTGGATGGCTTTAGTGTCCTTTAAACATTATATAAATAATCTCTACCCTTGATACCTGGTAGAAAAAAATGGAACTGATTTGTTATTGAAAAGCAACTTTTTCAAAAAGATAATAGTTTATATTTTAAGACCGCACAAGGTATGCATTATATCTTTCAAAAACCAGCACGTTATCAGTACTGAGAGTAATGAAGCTACCATAACACTACCAAAACTGCGTATCTACTTGCTGATACATCTCTGTACTCTCTAGAGGAAGTAACCTGCATACCCAAATGCACCAAATGACTTTACACAAAGGGAATCAAGAAATCCCCAAGGTCCTTGCAGATGATCAGAAAGAGAGATGCCAATGACTGGTAGGTGAACATTTCTCATAAAGGAACTACTCTATCTCTGATGAATCAGTCCTGACCCTCAAGGGAAATCCACAAAGCACCTTCAAAAGATAAGCCTTAATATTAAAATTCATGACTCTGATAAAAGGTAAAAATGATAGACTTATTAGACATACTGGTTTTAAAGGTATTGTAATTTTCTTAACCTCTCTTCTGATTTCTCCCACCTCAGTAAGAAGTCTGTGTTTTTCAGCAGATTAGTTACTACCTTATTTTAACAATCCAAACTGTCTCCTTTTTCTTTGTTAGCAAGCCTTCCTATATCAGAGATACGAGCTACTTTTTTTTCACATGGTTTGATTAACACATTAGTTAAATTCAGAGCAGCTCAGCTTTGAAGATAGCTGCTTCTGTTTCAGGTCTGAGGAAGCGCTTGATATGCCTGAGGCTGTGTCTGTTCGTTCCCATCTGTTGCAGTTGATCTAATAACAGGTATCACATCCCACCATAAGCTTTGCCTCACTTGTGCTATAGAGGCAAGAGAACAAGAAAATTACTTTCTGCATGTGCGAAATGCAGGCAGTTGTGTAATTTTCCCTCCTAATATTTCTTTCAATTGTCCATTTGAAGCCCAGCTTAGAATATATAAATATTCAGTCAGATCCAGATATCTATATTACTATTTAAAGTATTTGAGGTAGAGAGGGAGAACTGCTGAACAGTAGTAATTAGAAGACAATGAAAAGCAGAGTAAGTAAACTCAGCTTTCCTAATGGAGGTGAAGTCCAGGTGCATCCCTTTGGACTTTGTGCCTACAGGATAGGTCCTTGTAAGTGGAAGTACCTCTGCTGTAGGTGCATCAAATTCAGCTGAACCTAAGGACTGCAAACAAAACCTTTATATGGCAAAAAGTGTGTAACATAGATTGTATACCGGTGCCAGTTTGTGAAATGTTCAGAGGCGGGACATATAGGTGACCATTCAGGGTCCTAGGACTGGTCTACTGGAGATAAATGGAGATAGTGTAGTCATGCAAAGAGACCCTTGACTAAAGTTAAATGCACAGAGGACCACAGGAAAGTGTGAATGTTGTCATGTTGAGGCCTGCTGTTCTACCCATCCTCTCTATCAGTTGATTATACATTTTTCTGATTTAATACTTTCAAATCAGAGCATAGTTGTTTTTAGATAGACATAGAGTATTTTATCATTACATACTTTACTATTTTCTTAGGAAATGTTATTTATATAAGTGAGTGGCTGTCTTCCCTAGGAGAATTTTTAGTAAAAAATAATATAGTAGTCTTTCACATTTTGCATCACATACCAAATTGTGCTGAGATTGCAGCTAATCAATTAAACAATGTGTTCGGTTGATGACTGGCCTGTTGCTCCATATGTGTAAAACATCCAGGGACTGGAACAGGAGGCAGCCTGAGCACTGTAGTACAGCCTGCTGAAAGCCTACAAAGGAAAATAAGATCAGGATGTACAAAAGAAAAATATGAATTCTTTATAAAAAGAAAAATTCTTTATTAAAATAAATTATTAAATTATTGCTGACTTACAGGCAGCTATTTTAAGGGTCATTTATAAATGGGGTGAAAGGAGGCTACTGTTCTTTTTCCTTTTATGGGCTGCGTGACCAACAATAGTTCATTGAGTTAACATTCTTCATCCTTCAGATCCATCCTTGAGCATTATTAATAATATTAATACTCAGGACACACATACTAATTTTATGTGTGAGCTTCAGGATTCTGCTAGTGTTTTCTTAGGAATTTCTCTTTGGCATTGCAGGAAGGATTTGTTTTGAGTTTGTTGTCCAGATAGATAAGCTATCACTTTGTCAGTGCACTAGGGTGTTACTTTTATTGTTGTTACATCCTCCTCCTCATCTTTGTTGCTTCAATATTTTGCTGAATAGCTTGCATTCACTGTTGTGAATTATGATCAAAATGAATTTGATTAACATTAAACCAGAATTATATTAAGTGTTGCAAACTTGTAAACTAAATTCATACAGTATACTATACTTAATCTTTATTTTCATGGAAGAGTGTAATGCTTAGCATTTGGATCAATCAAACTTCCTTTTTTTTTCCCTTCTCCTTTGCTTTTCCTGGCAGTGTTCCCCTTTTTCACTTTTTGTAGTACCTCAGAATGTATAAACCATTTTCCCCCATAATGTGACTGAACATTTATTGAAAGTGCAACTTGACTTTAAATGACAAGTGTCAAGCAATTGTCTATAAAATCATATTGAGCTGGAGTCTGTCATATAAAACACGTCATGTGAGGGATCAAGGAATGGAGTATATTGTGCTGTTTATGCCTTCCTAATAGCATTTTGATTTGTTGTTGAAGCAGTATTTACACACTTTAAGCAACTGAAATGCAGTTGTTTAAAGCAGTAAAAAATCAAACTCTATAAACTCTGCCATAAGAGCTCTGACCAGTGTAATTACTATAACTGTGGACTGATATTACTGTAATAAGTTATACTAAGGAAAAGCAATGGAGATCAGGCTCATGTTCTGTTATTGGCTTTATATTTACGTCTTTAAAGATGGCTCAAAGCATGTGTCTACACATTAAGAAACATGAAAGCAGAGAGGAGAAATTAAATTACTAATGGTATGAGAGGTTTACATATGATGAGTTACTATAAAGCTAAAGATTAGCAAGTCTGAAGAAGAGTTAGAAGGCATTGAATAAGTATGTAGAAGTGTGAAAGCCAGCCCTTTTTTTCTGTTTTATATAACATGAGGACAATATTCAAGCTCTGAAAGCACAATATATTTGGCAGTAATGAAAAAGACATGCTTCGCACAGCATGTTGCTTAGCTTCTATTTTTGGGGGTTTTTTTTAATTACTTCTGGACTCTTTCTGACTGTCTTCTTGTTTCCCAGAAGTTGCTTCTCTGTATTGATGACATGCCGCCCTTTCCTCGTGACAGTTCCCCTGACTGCTTGTTACACCCTTAAGTTCTAGCTGTTGTCTCAGGACTGATTAAAAGATAGTGCTGTGGACCCCTACTGTCTGCCAGGTGGATCAAAGTGGTTCCCCTTTACATGCAACTCCATAGTTTACTTGATAGTCCAACATGCATTGTTCCATACCTATTTCTGTGCTGTACTACTTGAGACTAAGGTGGACAGAGAACCTGCAGATTAAATATTTGAAGGAATTTTTGTGGCTAATAATGTAGATGGATGTGCGATATTTAAAGAAATGAATATTTGAAACTGCATGTCTGTTTTCTCCTAACTTTGATAGGTATATCCTAGGATGTTTTAGAAAATCCTAGGATAATTTTAGACAAATTACTTAGCTAATAGGCAACATTTGTTATTTGAGGTGCAGTAAAATAAATTCAAGCTGTTCAATGGCATGCTGCGAGAGAAATCTGAAGTTTGTTTGGTGTAAGAGCTCTGGTGTGGCAGTGAAAGGGAATGATCTTGCTTTTTCATTTTGTCTTTTGAACTCTGATCAGCCATGATGATCCATATACACTAATGGAATCCTTTTCCAGGTAGTTAATAAAATGACTTAGTTTATTTAAAAAGCAGATACCTAAAAGATTTCTTCGTCATTTCATGAGTAAGTTTTCAGACCTTCTCGTTTTACCAGTGATTTCACATGATTTTATTGCCTTAGACTTCAAATAAACCACAGTGTTTTAAATACATCTTCATCCCTTGATTTTTGGCAATAGGAAAATAGCTGAAATCACTAAACTGCTTTAAGTTTGGATGCGTAATAGTTGTTACCCATCCTATTTTGTAACTGTGCCAGAACAAGTTCTTTTGAAATGCATGAGATGGAAATGCCATTCTCTTGAAGAGGAAGCACCTTTCACTTTGCAGGGTTGTCTCAGACCAGGGGGTGTATTGTCCTCTTAATGCACTTGCATAACTCCCATTAACATTAATGGAAATTACATGCACTCCCTGTGAGGTGAACATACTCTTTTGTTGAAATGAGCGATCTATTGCTACAGTTTCCAGTGATGTTAAGTCAAATTTAGATTCCTATACTAATGTCGCTAATCCTAGTCTTAGTATCTTTTGATGCTTGTAGTTTATAGTAATGAAATTGTAGCTTAGTATTAGGTCATGTGTTTCTTAAAATGGAAAATCCCATTTACAGTCCCCTAGAAATACACAGAGATAGTAAATTTTCTTCTCCAATGTGAAATGTGGACCTCTGTATAGCAAACTTAGTATTTTCTTTGGCTTGATAGTTACTGCTTGCAGTCCCTTTAGAGCTAGTTTGTAGAGGCTGCGTATTGCAGGTGGCAAACTGTTGGCCTGTGGTTAGGACAGAGGAATGCTGGGTTCCTCGTTCTGTTCCTGGCCTGAAAGGCTGTTTGACTCTGGGTGACTCAGCTGCCTTTAGACACTAATTCATGTCTAAAATGTGCAGAATCAGAACAACCTGGCTCACGGGTGTGTTGTAAAATTAATTGTCTGTAAATTGTTTCATTGTGAGTTGAAAGCTTCTAGCAAACGGTCGAATGTTATCTCAGAAAGCAATAAAAGAATTATATCAAAATGTTAGCGGGATGTAGCTCCTGTTTTATGCACATCATATGGGTCTATGATTAGTGTAACTCCCTGTTAGGGAGTGTCTTATTTATCCCAATGCAGTTGTGCTGTTGCAGCCCCTAGTGTGAACACTGTTGTACTGACATACAGTGTTTCACTTACATTGCTCATTCCTGTACATACAGGAGCACACTTGGTACCTTAGCAGTGACATCGTTGTGTTCGGAGGAAGTGTGCCATTACATTGTTTGCTAATTTAGGATCTGTCTATGCATAGCCAAGAACAGAGCCAACAATGAAAAATTGTTCAAGACTGTTAGCCTTTTCCAGCAAAGTCCAGAGGAGGTCATTGGAGGCAATGCTTGTTTTAAAGCAAAAGTCCTAATAAATCATAGTTTGAACAGAATATTTGATGTAATAAGAAGTGTTGGGAAGTTCTGAGGTAACCTGTGCTGCATGTCTGACACTATCAGCATGGGAACGCTAGAAGAAAAGGTTTCATTCTTACGGTTTTTTTAACATGCTAATCTACTAGTATCTTTGAAAGATACTTATTTAAGAATTCGTAAAGAATCCACCGAAGAACTTACCAGTTTAGATAGTTACCCAAACAAGTTCCGGGGGTAAAATGTTACTGGTTGCAAGTAGTGTAGACGGCACCTGCTGTGAACACAGTCCCCTGTTAAGCTTTTCTTAATTACTAATGAATATTGGGCCCTTTAATTTCAACTGCACCAGTGGAATGAGGTCTGTGTTGGCATGACCTTTTAGAAGCCTTCAGGCTCTCCCTCACAGGTGTCTCGGTGCAGGCTCCGGGGCAGACGCAGGCCTTCAGCCCCTTTGGCGTCTGCCACTTCCGTCCTGCGCCCCACAGCGCTGGGGGTGGGGGGCAGCTGCTGTGTGGGGCTGGCAACACTCTGCAAACGCTAGCGATAGGAGACAAGAAGAGCACAGACTATGGGGGCAATTAAATTCCCCTTCCCCCACCCGTCATGAACTGTCCCCTTTGCTTATAAAGGTTCTGTGCACCCGGCGGGCGCTCAGCGTCGGCCCCTTCTCTTTGGAGCGGGGCTAGCTCTGGGACCTCCCCTGTTCCCCCGTGCGCGCCGGGGTGCGGGGCTGCGCCATCGTCTTTGCCGCGGTGCTGCTGCTGGACTTTGAACAAGCCCGGGGCTGGTGGAACAGGTTTCCTCCCTGCGAGCCGCTGGGCATTGCGTCAATCCCGGGGGGAGGATCCTCGAGGTAAATGAACTTTTTAAACGGGAAAAGGAGAAGAAGGGAGAGGAGGAAGAAGAGGCGGGGGCAGCACCCGCCCGGGCGCTTCCTCTAAACGCTTCTTCGGGAAACGGGATTCGGCTGCTGCCCAGCACCGTGGCCGGAGGATGCACTTCCCAGCGCCGCCGGGCCCCGGGCTCCGCTGGCGGGCGGTGGTTGCACCGGCCCTGGCCTGGCACGGCTGAGCGCCGGCTCCGCGGGTAAGTAGGGAGCGCTAGAAGGGAGGTCCGGAGCCCCCGCCTCGCCTCACGAGCTGGGGACGGCGGGGCGGCCATGCCCCTTGTGGGGTTGCTGGCCACAGAGCCAGGCTGCTATCGCGGGGAACCTGGGCGGAGGGTCGAAGGTAGCTGTACAGGGACCGGGTGGGGCTGGAAGTTGAGTGAGGGGGGCCGGGGGGCGGGCGAGGACTGGAGGCGATGCGGTCCCGCCGGCCTCGGCCAGCCCTGCTGGGAGCTCCCCTGAGCTTCCCCGCCCTACTGCGGCCCTGCTGGCCCGGCGGGCGGGCGCTGCCGCCGGGGGCTGCGAACCGGGCGGAGGGGCCGTGCCGCCCCCTCGTGAGGCGCGGGGGACCCGGCCTGGCCGCGGGGGGTTCGGGGGTGCGGGCTGAGGGAGCCGCGCCGGGCCGGGGCTATGCGGAAAACAGTTCCCAAAAGACAATTGATGCCACAGCGCTCAGCTTCACATTTGGCGCATCACAGGATGGATCCGGGTAATGTGTGTATCTGAACGCCTGTGCGTGTTTGCAGCTGTAGAAACACAGTGAGACTTTCCTCGCCCCCCCCTCCCCCGTATACAGCTACAAAAAAATGTGTTTACTTGGTAGAATGTATTTGTGTAACGGTAACTGTTTTTGCCTACTTTTTCTATCTTAAAGCACTTGCATTCATTCCCTTATGGTATTTTCAGAAGTGAAACTCTGTGGTTATTACTGTAGTTAATACAAGTTAATATAATTATCTTTAAAGTCAAAGACTGCATCTATTATATATAATTATATGATGATAATAGGTAAAATAGCAAAATAATTCTTTGTTTCTTTCAAGTTGTTGTTGGTTGTTGCATATGGTGCAGAAAAACGTGTTTATTATTGTGGGTTTGGGGGATCCAAATAGCAATTTAACCTATCAGGGGACTAATTAATTCTGTGTGTGTCACTGGGGAACTCTTAACAGTAATTTGCAAGCAGTGGACAGAAAGAAAGTAGATTGAGCTGCTTAAAACTTTTCTTAAAATATCAAGTCCCAGGAAAATTTATAACTAATTTATAATTCTGTTTTATTTAAAATAAAGTTACAAAATATGAATGAGATTTTTTAATGTGACCAAGCTTCTCTATGAAAAATATTTAGTTTTTGTATAGACTTCACCGGCATAAGGCAAGCAAGTCAGAAGAATGTGTCTGAATGGTAATTCAGTGCTCTAGTAGTCTGGAAGCTCTGTTCCTGACTGTAAATCAGTACAACTATAATCTTCAAGAGTCACATT
This sequence comes from Pseudorectes ferrugineus, assembly GCA_008033365.1. Lineage (NCBI taxonomy): Eukaryota > Metazoa > Chordata > Aves > Passeriformes > Pseudorectes > Pseudorectes ferrugineus. The sequence continues at coordinate 46,774 of QWTY01024020.1, forward strand.
TAGTGCTGGGGATTTGATTTTTGTACTTTCTCATAATTTTTTGACTGCCTGGGGAAAAAAAAATCAGAAAGTAGAAAACTATAAGCACACGCAGCATGTTGTTAGATTACAGCAGTAATGTTGATACCAGTCTTCCCCTGGGAACCTTGTTTGATTGCAAACAAGATTCTTCCCAATCCACATATAAAAATGTGTTTATCTCTTACAAACACAGTATAATAGTTTGAAGTGATGGTTGACAGCTTTAGTGAAAAAAGACCTAGCATAACCAAAGCTCGATGCAAAGGAGTGACTCCAGTTAAAAGAACAGCAGCACAGCTGAATCCTTTTAACTGGCAGAGTGGATTTAATTGGGTTGGTTGCTAGGGAATGGCTCCAGCACCATGTATTTCAATGAATTTAAACGTTGGCATATGACACACCTAGGTCTGCTTAAATAATACACCTGATATTGGCTCCAGCTATATTGAGAGCAGGTGTGTGTTGCTTCTCTAGCCAGTTTTCCCTTACCGTGTAGTTCCACTGTGTGGCTCGCATGCAGTTACCCTGTTCTGTGGTGGCTGCTGGGCAAGTTGAGCTTGTCATACCAATTCTGTATTTAGTGTTTTGCAGTATACTTATTTAAAAGAAAAACAAATCAAAACAAACCCCAAACTGGATAATGTAAACATTACTAGAAGCAGCTTTCTAGAAGTAGACTTGAAGTGGACTTAAATATTTGATACAGAGTTACAGGAAGAGTCAGATGCTGCTCTTGCTTATGTTGTAATAACTGAATTACCTGACTTCAGTATGGTTGCACTGAGTTTACGCATGGGACAGTTATGCTGGGACTTGCATTAGTGAGATTGGGAATACCAGTCTATGCAAGCTACTGTCAGTTATTAATTTTGCATACATGGGGCCTTTTACATCTGTGCCAAGCAATACTAATCAATAGCATGTTAAAAATACCATCTGGGATAGAACTGACATCAGTCATCCCTGTGCATTCTGCCTATGCTGCTATACAACTGACATTAATTACTGAGTGCAGTGTTATAAAGAAGAAGTCTTTCCTTGGTGTAAATGCTACTTGGAAACAGCCCTCTGCTGAGTTCTTTTATAAATGGAATGAATGTGTGGCTTTATCTCTTCAACATTTATAATGTGAGTTAGTGGAACATTCTGTGTTGCCACAAAGCAGAAAGTAAGAGGACCAGACTTTCTCAAAAGCAGACTTCTAAGAGGTTTCATAGGCTTAACAAAGCTCAGCTAGATGCCCCATCTGAGGAAGATTTCATAAATTTCTGATAGCACTTTCCTAAATATAAAACATGAGTGACCAGACTTGTCAAGTTCATATGTGTAATCTGGAAGAAAATAAGAGGCACACTGAATTCTCATGAGAACCACTACAGATTAAACATCTTTAATACTGGAGGATGACCTGCAGAGGCACAAAGAGCAGTGGACCACCTGTACCACTCAGATCAAAATGCATCGTTGGAGAGGGTGCTATATTAAAAGTGAAGGCAGATTGGGGCACTGCTGTGGAACTGTTCTGGCTTTATTTGTGTGTTGCAGATTAACCTTGTTGACAGAAATGGGAAAAGAACTGGTAATAGAAACTTTGTTGTGTTTCTTCCTGGAAGTTCACCAAAGACTAGGGGTTAAAAAACCCAATCTGTATTTGGCCACTGGCAATCCATGAGAGACACTCTTGTGTTGCTATTCTGATAACTACTTAAAGCTAGCTTCTGGATTGTACTGCATATATGCTGTTAGTTGTGGCATGCATGTCGTGTGAAAACATACTTCAAGAAATAGGTGATTTTCTAAAATTGCTTTCATTTTCTTACCTAGTTATTGGTATGACTTTTGCACATAATTACGTACTTTGAGTTGATTCCCAGGAGAACTTACCCTGATAACAATAGGAACATAATACATCACAATAGCTGAAAAATACTCATTGTGGGGGGACGGTGAGAAAGATAACACATTTGGTGGAAGATGTCTGTTGTACTTGACGTGAAATTCTCTCTTCCATTCCCAGTATCCTTTCAGAGATCACTAATTCTTTTACCCATACATATACAAATGTGGATAAAATAGATGCGGGAGAGCAGTTTATGTGCGTCCCCAAATGTCTTAAGTATTTCATAGATAGCTAAGCAGCTCTCTGAGCTGGGGACAGCTTCTATTTTAGTTATAAATGGAGTGTGTGAGGGGCAATAAACTGTGAGGAAAAGACAGGCTGAGGGGAGAGAGGCAATGAGGTCATGAGGTTACTTCCATGCATTTGTTTTAAAGAACAGAAAAATGTAAGAAAGACTGTTAAATGCACAACACTGTAGTGAAGGTAGTTATGACCAGATATAGCAAGAACAGGCAGCCTTCCAAATGCTGCAAGAAAAGTCAGCAAATGCTATTATTTTGAGAAGCTATTGGCTAGTATAGACAGAAGAAAACCCACAACTTTCAGACCTTTCAGAAAAATGTGTGTAATGAAAACATCTATACTGTCAGTTTATTTTTTTAAACAAAAGTACATACGTAATCATTTCTGAAGAGCAGAAGGCATTTCTCTACCTCCTCCCTCAAAAAGCTTGTGTCCAAGAATATATGCCTCCTAAGCAAACTTTCTTTCTATCCTCCCCTGTTGAAACAGATCCCGGTTTCTTTCTCAAGCTGCTTTTTACTGCTCTGGACAGTAGCAACACATTGACTCTGGTGTGATTCTTCCCCGTTGTACTGCTGCAGATGGAATTCTGAGTACAAGGAATGAAAATTCACTGGACTTGTCAGTGTTTCTTTTGCTATAGCCTGGCAGATTTCTGAGCAGCAGCAACAGATACTAAAGTTGCAGCTGTAAAATTGGAAAGCTCTTTCCCCACCCATTGGAACAAGTACTAGGATATTTAAATCAAGTTTTAGTTTCCAGGAAAAAAGTTAACTTCACCTGCCTGTGAAACTCACTGGACAGACTAGTAAGGAAGGAGGATTTTTCATTTCCTCAAAACCCTATTAGTGTGCAAATTTGGAAAGTAGCCTTAATAAATATTCCATCACAGTATAGCAACGTATCTGCTCACTTATGTGAAAATTCAATATATATTTCTTATATGAGCATAAAAACTGACTATAATTTTTCAGACCAGTGGTTTTGCTATTGCATGAAAACTTTGATCAAGAAAGTTTATCTCAAAGAGCAGTTGCTGTCAGAGATGAAGTAATAATGTGGCTCTGAAAAAATCTGCTGGAGTAAAAACTGTTTTCCCAAGGGGCTGTAGGGACAGAATAGCCAACATGTTTCTTAGCGTAAAACACATTGTGCTATGTTCTTTCTGCTCAGGCATTTCTGGTCTTTACAAAAAGCAGATAATCTCTCTTGCGTCATTTTAAATTGATTTTTCTTCTCTTACAAGAGATCATTGGCACCAGTCCAGGAAAAGACAGGGAGCAAGTAGGGAATTCATAAAAAACCGACTCATTGATTGATGTATCTGGTGAAATAATTAGTACTTGATATTTTCAGTACATTTTCATATTGTTATTTTGACTTCTGAAAGCAAGAGAAGATCCCTTTATATTAGAAGATGACTGAGCAGAACTGGGATTTCAAAGATTCTTCAGCATGCTAATTCATTTCTTGTAATCTCCTTGTAGGAATTGCTAAGAATTTTTTATTTTTATACTCATTAACAGGAGTAGTACCAGTTAGATGTGCTCTGTTTTTCAATCAAGTCAATTTTGGGTCATATGCTCCATTTTGCAATTAAGTCATAGGCAGTGCAAGTCACTTTGATGCATCCATTCCCAAACATTTGAAGTAATGGGCCTTCATATGTGTTAATTATTAATAATGGTATTTTTAAAAAGTATATAATCTTGGAAGTCAACAGAAATGCTAAAGGGATATCACACTAACATCAAAGCTGTAGTAGACTTCAAACAGTATCATACCATAGTTCCAAGATCAGGGCATGTTTGCTCTCTAGTGGCTTTGTAAGATAAATCAGTGTATAACAAATCATCTGTCTGAGTGTTCTCTGACTTTGCAAATATGTTGTTAGCTCAGTAAATTTTGCTACAGTCCTGTTTCAAAATAATGATAGATATGGGGTTTTTTCTCTTCAACATCTGTATTTTTGATGTAAACAAAAATGTCATCTGAAAACATCTCAGATCACTAAGGAAGAAGAAGAAATATGATTGCTATTTATATGTATGAAAGCAAAAGAATTTGATACCCTGCTAAATCCTTGAACTTGCTGCCAAATCTGAGCTTTGAGTGAAATTTCATTGCCTGCATTGATAACAGCTGATGAATTTAACTTTTCAAGTTTCTGCTTCTAGCTGGCACTAGAAAAATAAGTATTTGCTTTGTTGTTGTTTGGGAGTTTGGTTAGGTTTTTTTCTTAGGAGTTAAGATTATTTCAAGTATATTGCTTTTTACTTCTTTGGAGAGCACCTGGCTGTTCCTTAATGGGTGCAGAGGGGTGAAAATAGAGATAAATACTTGTTTCCCTCTCCCTTATAGGAGACCTGCAAAGAAAAAGAAATAGAAGCCATTAAGCTACCTTGTTCAGAGAGAACATTAAATCAGCACAACATGGCACAGCATAGTATTGTCCTTGGATTACTCATGATGACTGTTTTATCACTGTTGGATGGAAGTTCAGCTTTCCTGTTAAATCAGCGTTTGAAGGGAAGATTTCAAAGAGACCGTAGAAACATCCGCCCAAACATCATCCTTGTTCTTACTGATGATCAGGATGTGGAACTTGGTAAGAGCCCAGTATAAAGAGAATTTTAGCCAATGAATGTGACACTGCTTTTTCTTGAAGCTAGAAGAAGAAAGAATTTTTTTCAGTGTGAAAAATGTTAGGAAGAACAAGTTTAAACCTGCCTTTATGTAGAACATCCTTTCCATTTGCCTGCAATTCAGGGACAGCAAAAGTTAGTCCCAAAATGTTAACGTTCCTGTTCCTGTGGAAATATGCAGTTCATGCCTGTCTGTCTTCATCTAAACACCTAAACTTTGCTTCTGGCAATTGCAAGTATAACCTGGGAAGCTACATGCCAAAACAGTAGGTTTAAATTCATAACTGATAATTGCACCATGTAATTACCCAAATTCTTTTGTGTAATTGCAGGCATTCATTACATATACAATTTTCATTTTATTTACTTAAATGTTACCTAACACAGTCATACTATTCTTGTAATTGTCCATTTAGATGTGTAGTTAATTACTGACCAAAATGACACAAAGTGAAAAGGTTCTACTGTGTTATCAACACTATGTTAATTGTTGAAGAAAGGAGTTGAAGATTAAACATGTGCTTTGCCTAATGATTTAGAATAATGAATTAACTGACAGAGTTTGGCTTTTTTTGTGTTACCTGAACAAGCTTGTGTTTACCAAATGCTGTATTTAGTTATGAGAAGTGATTAACACAAACCAGTTAACATTAATAATTTTGCATTAGAATTATGCTCTTAAGTGTGTATAAAGCCGGGGTCATCTGAAAAATGAGAACTCATGTATGTGTAGTCTGGTGGGGGGAGTTTTGCCACCAAATTTTTCGGCATCGGATTTCTAGCATGGATAGGAGAATTTGGAAAACGGACCTCACAGAAGAAATAGAACATAAAATTAATCAACCTGTACTTCTCATACACTTACTCATCTTGTAGAGAAGTTAATCACAGCAACATGGTAGTCTATTTACAGATGCTTCCTTTGTATCAATATTACTGTGTGTCTGCAGTATCATAGATGTCACATTCTTCTCCGAGGTGGTAAGAAAGCCTGCTATCGAAGTAATCTCATCAAATTAAATGAAGTTCAAATTAGCAGGATCAGAAGATTTTGTTGTTGTTGTTGTCGTCACCTTTTTTTTAATGGTTATTTGGATCACAAATGAGGCAATTTCAAAAATGTATATCCCAAAGAACCTAAGTACATTATCTTGCAGGCTTGGAAGGTGGTCCTAAAAAACGTATCATCTTCTATTTTATGCTAGCCTTTGTGTTTCTGATGCAATTGTCTAAGTCCTTTGGGCAGTATGTTTCACTTCTCTGGTAACTTGATGCTTTCCAATTTCAGGGATAATGGGCATGTGTCCATGCAAATTAGGATCTAACTAAGGAAAATCCATTTGATGTAGCTGAGATTTGATATTCGTCATGTGCCACTAAGGGCTTTGGGAGACCCAGTATTTGTTTGAATTAATTTTTATTCTTGTCTGTTGTCTGGTGAGCTGTCCAAGTTAATCAAAATTGCCATTTGTGGTGATTGTGGCTAGTGCATTTAAGAAAGATCAAACCAAGATGTGAATTACAAATAAAAGCTAAGGAAAAGTTGGAAGCTATGAAAGCGTAGCGGAGAAAGCTGTGGGTAAGATTTCATTTGCCTAAGAATATTCTGTAACTGATGGGTATTGTAGCTTTCATTGTTCTTTTGTAGCTGCTTTGGAGGTGAAAGGGAATACAACACAACCTCAAGTGCCTTTAACAGCCTTTCCCTTATTTATTTAAAGATAGATTTAGCAATGTGCCAGTAGCAGGTGGAGTTTACCAGAAAGACTATGTTGTCCTTTCCTGAAAGGAGTACAGCTTTTTTTTTTTTAAATTCACATTAGTGTTAATCATGAGTTTTACTTGGGAAACCAAACCTCAGCCTTGTATTGAAAGAAGGAAAATACTGATGAAGAGCTGATGGATCGAATGCAGAATCTCTGGAGAACATCAAAGGAGAATGAGTGTAATTTGTAATGGATACAAATGGGAGAAGACAAATGAGAACTACTGACGCATACATATTTGCTAGACTGTCTAATCAAAAGAGTTGTATTGACAAGCATAATATAAAGAAGAGGAATATACTGACAAGGAATAATTAATTAGGAACAAAGATTTTTTTCCCCATTAGAGCCATTTCAATCCAAGTTAGTATAATGCTGATGTTCCCTGTATGGTGGACTCAGCATCTCCCGTTTAGTTGGTTTTGCTATGGTTTTAACAAACCAGCTCATTTCATAATCTAGTTGGAGAAAGATCTGATTATTTAGGGGGTATTTCAACCACATCAGAGAAATCTGAGTGAGAAGTGATTTGTATGTTTCGAGACCTTCCTCTGAAAAGCTACAAAAGTAGCATGGAAGATGATTTTTCTTATGATATGTGGAGATGGGGCTTTAGAGCTTCATTAGATGTGAGGGGAAGAAAAGGAAATGAAGATGTGAAAAGGGTGTCTAAGGAGTTTCAAATACAATAAAAAGAGAAGTCTTTAGGGCACAGTTAATTAAGATTCTGGGGTTCAGTTTATTGGAAAACACCTCTGAAGTTGTGCTTCAGAGTACACAAGTCACTTGATACTTAATACAAGTTCTTCAACAGTTGGAGCTCCCTAAAACATATAAATTATTCCCTCTGACAACAAAACACAACTAATAGGAAGTCAGTATTATTTCATAAATAATTGGTATATTTTCTCTATTAATGTTAGTCAAAATATCAGCTTTATCCCTTAGGTGAACTGTGAAGATACGTGAAGCAAAGTTATGGAAAGCACACATTTCAAGTGAAATTTCAACATAAATTTTGCTTAGCTTTGTTCACTGAGTAACTTTAATACATCAAATTAATTAAACTTCCGTATTTTCACAGTAGTCCAATGGATATTTTCTTAAAATGGCTTAGAAATTTCTTTTTTAACTGCTAGATTTTTGTTTATTTTCTGTGGTTTTAGATAAGTAACAGAACATTTTCTGAATTAAATATTGACACTTTCAAAGCATGACTTCCTGTTGTACATCCACTAGTGAAACCTCAGAAGGTTTTCTAGCTCAAAAGGTGATGTGGTGAGGTTCCAGTTGCTGATTAACACGTAAGTAATCTGCCAGAGAAGGAATGTCTGTGTATTGGAGGCAAACTGAAGAAGATAAGTTTTGGTTGGCTGGTTTAATGCTGTTTAAAATATTTAAAGCTGGCCTATTTAAGATTATACAGAAGAGTATGCTGGATTTTTACCTTCCACTGCCCTGTCACTCTCTATTAGTTCTCAAGCTGGAGAAGCAGATTAGATCATATGTTTTTGTATTAAAGACTGTTGATATATAGGGCCTTGTCATTACAGCAGTTTTATTAAAGAAGCTTACTGTCCCCAAGGGGAGTCTTAACATGTACTGTTATTTATGCACAGATGCCTCTGTCATTTAAAGGGGTTGTTAAATTGTATTTCAATATTGGTATGACAAAACATTCTTTCAGACTGCCTGTTTATGCTTGGCCTAGCTCATAAGACAACACACAGGAAACATCCACAGTTTTCAGGCTCACATAATGTATCATTAGCTGTTGTAATTGTTAACGGTGTTGTTAGTACCTTTAACACTTAATCCACAGCTATTACAGAAACAAAAGAGTAAATCTTGCTTTCTTCAGAAACTCCTTTTCGATATGTGAAGTTTAGCAAGTTCTAAGGGGGCAGTGCAATAACCTGCCTTGGTTCTTGTCACAAAGTGATGTGACGTGCTCTGACCTGAGAAATGCACAAACAGACTTTTTTTTTTAAATACTGATTCCAACAAAATGGTCTCAAACTAATACCATGGCAGTTTTTACATAAAATGACCTACAGTAGCAATTAACCTGTTAACCTGCCTTCATGGTGCCAGAGAGTCAGATTTTGTGTGTGGCTTATGACCATTTTCCCTGTGGGTTTTGACTCCTGGTTATATCAATGTGCTCTGTATCAATCAACTTACTGTTGCAATTTCATAATGAAATCCCTGCATAAAGAGCTTAGAAGGAACCTAAATCCATTATTGATAGAAACAACACAGTTTGTGCCAGATGGTTGCAGGATGCATTGATTAAAGCTGAACTGTTAATTCAACTCAGCCTTGGGTAAGTTAACCCCAACCTTATTCTAGCATGAGCCCATACCTTCATCTCCATGTTGTCAATTGGCTTTCTCTGCTCATAACAAGAAGGGAGGGTTGGTGATGAACAGGTTTAATCTCCTTTGCAAGGTCATGCTGTTGACAGGTACCACGACAAATTCTTTAGAAAATTGGAATTCTTCCTAGATGAAGAAAATTTTTCCTAACTTGCACTGATGCTGTTTTAACTATTAGGCACTGATAGAGCAGGGAAACTAAAATTCTTGTTTCTCTGATCCTTGGTGTTTCTGGGTTTAGGAAGAGCACTGATATGGATCCAGATTTAGCTAGGTGGATGTCTACGGTAAAGATATTTTGGTCTTTGACCAAAACCTTGTCTTAAATAAACAGAAAAAACATTTGGCAGCACTTGTGGCATTCAGTAATTGTTGTCAAAAAGACTTTTATTCATGTTACCCCAATTTATCCAAGTCCCTTGCTTATTTGTTTTTAGACAATGGTTATATAATACATAGTGTTACCTGCCCCAAGTAGTCATCTAAAAATCTGATTCCGCAGAATCAAGCCTAAGAAAAATGTAGATAGTAAGACTGTTACCAGAATGGATAAAGCAGATAGCTAGAACTCAGTGAACTCGTTATGGAAATTATTATGGGAGCTTTTTGTCATCTTTGGTTCAGTGACAATTACAGAAATCAATACCTCCTAATACCTCACATTAGGGAGTAGAACAATTTATCTAGAGAACAAATCTAGCAGACCCTTCTTGAGCAGTAGTTTGGACTAAATAGTGTTCCAAACTAAATGGTTCTACACTAAATGGTTACAGCCCTCAGCCTTTTGCATAACGCTGGCACAAAAGGTAGCATATCAGGTTTCTTGTGGGACCAAAGATTAAATAACACTTAAGGAGCATGCAAGCTTTGGTCAGGGTTGCTGCATAAAGTGCTTTTCACCCTCAGCTGCTGCAACAGTCCTAGCAGCTCCAGAAAGGCTGTAGAGATGGTGCAGATAGTTACAGCTGTAAATCTTGAATTTAGAGAGAGAGAAGTGAAAGAAGCATTATGATCTATGTTAACATGCTTGAGTCAAATCTTTACTTAGGACTTCAGTATTTAGTCCTTTCTGAAACAATGGGAGAACTTCACTGAGGCAGGAGGAGTAATCTCTCTGGATTTGAGTTCACTCAGAGATAACAATGCCCTTCCTACTTGTGCTTCCTTCTAGTCTCTAATGTAACATCTGAGGTCTTACATAGCTCTTGTGACTGAAACAAGAAAATTATTCTGAAATGTTTTTCCTGTTTCAGGTTCTATGCAAGTGATGAATAAAACAAGACGTATCATGGAACACGGAGGTGCTCATTTCATCAATGCCTTTGTGACGACACCCATGTGCTGCCCATCTCGCTCCTCTATTCTTACGGGGAAGTACGTCCACAACCACAATACTTACACTAACAATGAGAACTGTTCTTCTCCATCCTGGCAGGCTCAGCATGAAATACGCACGTTTGCAGTGTACCTCAACAATACAGGGTACAGGACAGGTAAGATCAAGGCTGGGTCCCTCTGAAAGCTTCCTTAGACCTACTAGTACAGATGTATATAATATTTTAATTCTAATTTCTTCTCGACTGCAGCAATGCATAATGCCACAGCTTAAGTCTTCCATGTTGGTTTAGCTTCCTTGCACTTTTACTTGAGGAAATTTTTATTTACAAACAAACAGCCAACAAAAAACCCAAGACTTTTGTTTTTCAGAAGGTGGGAATAAAATACCGTGCATGCTTGAACTGAGGGCCTAGCAAACGTAGAATATGGCCTACAATTACCTGAAGTGTGAAGAACAACCAAGAAAGATGCTATGAAAAGGAATTAGTGTTTTGACTTTTTTCATAAAACTGATGTATTAAGCAAATTAGGAATGAAAGAGAAGGGACTGCTCCTTTTGTGCTTTGGAGCAGTCAGCTGGTATGATTTCTGTAGACAATCAGTTCCCAGAAAGGTGTTTAGGATAAATAATGACTGAGGAATAATTGGCGAGATGAAATGCACTCCTGAGAAACAAATTATCCTCTTTGCATGCAGTGCTCCTCAGGAATAAATATTCTGTAGAAAGGATTTCAGAAAACATGTAGCATATGTTTCACATCTAATTTCTTCCTGCTTCCCCCCAACATCAGATTTAGGTCCTTGCCTATGACAGTGGTTTTGTTACATTTCTTGCTAATGCCTTTTGTCATGATGAGAAACCGGCATAAACCTGGTTCTTTTTGTGTTATTTATAGTGTATATGTACTGCAGTATTGTATTATACTCATTAGTAATAGTGTGCTTTTTTTCCCCCCTTGAATTCATAGTTATTCAGTGCTTCCAGAAACTTAATATAAGCCTTGAATAGTAATTGTAACAAGATCATTATTTTCTTTCTGACTATTCAAGTGAGTTTTATGTGTTACTTCTTCTAAGTCTTGGACTTAAATAAGTGATTTCCTTGTTTTCTTTTTCTAAAATGAAGATCTGAATTAATCTGGAAAGAAATAAACTAGGGGAAGTGCACGTATCTTATTAATTGCTTGCTGTGTCCGTCCTTTTATCATTCCTGGCACCAATATCGATGAGCATATGAGTACAAACCAAGGTTAATGTTTTATTCTTCATAGATTATGTGGTTTGTGTTTACTGAGCTTTGTCTGTTGTAATAACTTTTTTATATTTAGTGGTTGTATTTCAAGAACCTGCAATTTTTTCTAACTTGAGTAGCTATTGCAAGTGTCCAGGTGTTCATGTCTTACAGTTTTTACATTAACTTAATGTTTAAATTTAGACCCAAGGTCTTAGTGAATCTATATTACATTTTCAGTCTACCTCTCTTAATTTGGAAACTAAATTTATTGGAACACATAGAAATAGGGCTTTTATAAGTACAAAGTGATCATAAGGTGAAAATGAGATCCTCATTCATGTAGTTAAATGTGACATGTTGTTATGCAAATTTAAATGGAAATTGCCGTAATTGGAGGTTTGATTCATTTCTGTTCTCCAGTTAAAGTCTGGAGTTATCCACTATGAAGAATGTCAGCAGTAGTAAGGTATTTTTTACCTTTTTTTTCCCCTTTTTTCCCCGCCAAAGATAGATTAGCTTTACCTGCTTCAGAAACAGCAGGAGATTGTACTTGAGAACCTTTGTGCCAGTTTGGCTAAATTTGGAGGAGAATATCTTCTAAGGGGAGGCAGGTTGCTACCACCCCTCCCCCCACTAGGTTCGGGAAAAAAAATTATTTTCCTCGGAGGAAAGTGAAAGAGATAAAAACTATTTATTTAACAACTACACAGAAAAGGATAATAATGCTAAATAATAAAATCTCTCGCTGTGGAGAGAAACTTGGA
>QWTY01024026.1:2955-13718 GCA_008033365.1 Pseudorectes ferrugineus
AGTAGATATTTTTTGTATCTTATCCCAAGATTTCTGTCTTGAAAATTATTGGCATTTTTCAGCAGGTTGATTTGTACGTTCTGTGTAAATATGAATCATAGGCTGTAACTAACACAGGGCTTTTAAGGGTGAAAGGACAGAAGAGGAGAGAGGAGGAAGTGAGAATGACCCGAATACTTACATTTTCTGAAATTAACTGCAGTATCTAATCCTGTGTGCTTGATTGGTTTGGCTGTTTGTAAGCAAACGCACATTAATGTATGTCTAAGCAGATCCTTCATGTCTGAATGCTCACTCAGCCCAATCACTTTGAAAAGATAAGCCTGGGTACTTTGTTGATCCTTTCTCTTCTGTGCTGAAATGTATCATAGGATAAAACAAATAAAAGCAGAAAATGTACTCAGGCTCAGGGATTTTAATTTTTTTGGAGCAGTTGTGGCCTCTTTTGTTTGTGAGGTCATCAGAACAAGAAAAGGGGGCAGATGATGGTGAATAGGATATTCATGGCTGCTTGAGTAGGGCCAAAGCAATCAAAACTGAATTAAATAGTCCTCTGCTGTTGGCCAGAGGTGACAAGCACAGTAAATAGTACCACAGGTGAACTGTGTGTCCCTGGAGACAGTTACCTGCCACAGTGCTGAGGAGGCAGAGTGTTAAACTACAGACCCAGAGCAGAATTACACACTTGGATGAAAAAATTGCCACTATATCACAGTATAGAGCTGTACACCAAAGCAAAGCATGTGCCTGCATATAAGGCCTATTGATGCAGTTTGTCCTTTGAAAGTGTGACAGATGGCTGAAGAATAAATTGGGAAAGGTGAGTTTGTCTTCCCTCTCTTGGGAAGTTCACTGTCTTCTGCCAGAAAATGTGTCTGATCTTGCTACCAGTCCTGCTTCCTTCCTGTCTCCACACCGCACCGTTGGCAGCCAGGAGGATACATGGGTGGCTGGGGTGCACTGGAGGGAACAGTGAAACAATGCCCTTTCCATCCCCTATTCCCAGTTGTACGGGAGGGAAGGCGAGGTGCAAGAGATGTGTTTAATTAGGTCACAACTTCAGTAACTCATTAGGGAATTTGCTTGTCAGCGAACTTTTGAAAAAGGTTGATGTTTCAGCCTCTGTCACCTGTTTTGGGAGAGGCATCTGTCTGGCACCACTGCAGGGACGTCCCCATCCTCTCTTCTTGCCTGCAGTTTCAGGGGAGGGTGGTTGCAAACAGAGGAGCTATGTCTGTGCTCTGCTAGAGGCCCAAGGTGCTTTTCTTACTTTTCAGTCATGCCTCTCTGCTACTCTTAAGTCATTACCTGTATTCGATATAACAAGTCATAACAGCTTTGACAGATCTGGCTGCTCACAAGAATTTATTTCTCATGTATTAGATAGTGCTTTATATGTGATCATTGGACCAGTTCTGTGGTCCAGCCTGACAAATCCTATATAATACCTGAGAAATGACTATACTTAATTGAACTAAGAGGCCTTCACTTTTAATGTCTTCTTCTCATGCCCAACGTAACATGACTTATGAGTCATCCAGCACTATCCTTTCAAAACTGCCTTTCCAGTCAGAGTAACGCATGGCTCTTATCTTTAGAAAAGTGATTTTTGTTGCCCACGGCTTTAAATATGTGAACAGACCATTAAAAAATGGCACAGCTAGACAGAGGCAGACTTCCATACAGTTTAGTAAAATGGGAAATACTAGCCTATGCTCATGTTAGTTTCATTTATGCAGCACTTCTTACTTGGTTCTTCTCTGCAGAGCAGTAACAAAACCTGCTGCTGAGGGGAAATAGTGCAAGGACAAGGATCTTGGAGATGTAATGGAATGGCTCCTGTGACTGGAGTGTTGTGATCAAGTGATAACAGGCTTTTCACTGGTGCCCAGGGACTGGACCAGAGGCGATGAGCACAAACTGAAAGACAGGAGGTTCCTTCTGAACATTAGGAAATACTTTTTTCTACTCTGAGAGTGGCCAAGCATTGCCACAGGTTGTGCAGGGAGGCTGTGAAGTCTTCATATTTGGAGGCATTCAAAACCCATCTAGACACGGTCCTGGGCAACTGGCTTCAGGCTGAACAGGGGGTTTGACCAAATGACTTCCAGAGGTTCCTTCCCAGCTCAATAATTCTATGATTGTGTCATTCACCATGGATCCATCACTAAAATTTAAAAAAAGTGGAAAAGAAAAAGTAAACAAAGCATATACACTACCTGCCCAAGACAGTCTAAGATTTGGCTCCTGAATTCCAAATTGGCAACATGAAAATCAATTATTAAAATTTTTGAGTATTCTCTTACCCTTAGTGACTTGTGAGCTCCAGCAGGATCACTTCAGTGGTTACTACAAGGTGCACAGGCCTTCAGAAAGGACACTATTCATTCAATGCCAGAATGTTATGGCAGATTTACTTTGAGGCAAATATTTTTGCAATATTTTTTCCTAAAAGATAAATTCAGACTCTGTGTAAGTGGATGCAACTGCTATAAAGTTCAATTGCAACCCAAGTAGAACTGGAGGTACTATTGTAGCTGAATTCAATCCTACCCTTTGAGGAGTTTTTTCCTTGTGGAGTTGAGGTATTTATGGGAAAGCATACTGTTATTTAGTGCTCTCAAAGTGACTGTGTATCTCTATACTTATACAAGTGTCATGACATATCTTTCATATTTATTCAATAATCTAGTTCCAGAGTTACTTTAGCGCAGGTTTGCACCGAACACATACAAGCTCCCACCAATGCACAAAAGCTAAAATTCCTTTAAAAAATGCCTGTCATTTCTCAAATAATGCCTTTATCTCTGTCTGAATTTCTGGATGGTACTTACTTCTCTAGCACAGTACATCATTTATTTTCTGCTTTCCTTCTGAACTTTATAGCAGTGAAGAATTGCACAATGAAAAATCGTCATTCACTATCATAATAGTTCCCCAAACTGCCAGGTTGTGGTGTACCTATTTTGCCTTTAGCTGGTCACAGTTTTTTGACAAGAACTCCACATTTTCAATAATCAATTGTATCTGTGGCTGTATGGCTGTCTGGATGAAAAAGGGTATTTGTTAGCAGTGAATACTACTAGGAAGAAAACCTTTCTCTCCATTATATCAGCATTGCTGACACTTCCTGTTAGCTGCAGACACCTAAATCAAGGCTCCAGTGCTGTAAGAGCAATCACAAAAAAAAAAGGAACATTTCAACAAAATATGCCAGAACTTGTGCATGGACAGTTTGTGCTTGTTTGCTTCACTAATACAAAAAAAAATCACTCATGTTCAGTCATACTGCTCTAGGGACTCTTAAAATGACTTGCGTCTCCATGCATTTTTTTCAGGGAAAATAATGAAATAGTAAATGCAAAAATCAAG
Source organism: Pseudorectes ferrugineus (assembly GCA_008033365.1). Classification (NCBI taxonomy): domain Eukaryota; kingdom Metazoa; phylum Chordata; class Aves; order Passeriformes; genus Pseudorectes; species Pseudorectes ferrugineus. Next base: position 6,328 of record QWTY01024026.1, read on the forward strand.
AGGAAGGTTGACTGTTTTAATAATATACAGAATATATATATGATGCATGTGAGACAGGAAACAGAAGCACTCCCCTGCACTTTTAAATTCTCATATCACATCACTGCATTGAGCTGAACATGTCAATGGACGTAGAATCCTATGTGATGGGGAATTTTTGTCAGGGTTCTACAATAGTCTCGGAAGTAATATTGACTTGCATAACTGATTTGATCATTTAGCCAGTTTCCATCATACTGAAATTTTTCATCCAAGGCAGTGTCCTTTTGGTCTTGACAATTAGATTGAAGCTTTGCCTGGAGCCCACTGTCCACTAAAATTCCCATTCCTCTTCTAGTAAGATAGACAAGGCATTCCTCTCTCCCAGCTCTTTTCTCATGAACTCCTAATTAATCAGGGAAGAGGGCAAGGGGCAGTTGCTGCTGACTTCAGGTGCTCCCTGAAACTGAGCTGTGCCAGGTTGAATTGTATCTCTTTGATAGAAACCTTTTAAATCCTGTGTCTGTTAAATCATGCTGGGAAGGAAGATCAGTCTCCCAATTCATTTGGTTCTCAGCAAGCGAGGGAGCCCCTTTAGGTGGGGATTAGAACACTGTTCTACTGACCTGTTTGTGTTCATGTTGTCCATTTGCCATGGAGCTTAGTGCTGTCAGTGGTGCATCAGAGTAAAAAGCCCCAGCAGCCTTGTCAGTGGATGCACAGCCAGCCATGATCTAGCTGCAGAAAAGAGAATGGGCAAGAAGGGGGAAAGATAGGTTTGGGGGTTTTTCTCCATGGGATTACAAGAACGACTGATTCAAATCTGACTCTAGAGTAGCTCATTGCCAGCAGTGAACAAAGGCAGCTGTTTCACCTTAAAGCTGCTCTGGGCAGGGTTGTGGCAGCCTAAATGCGGCCAAGGAGAGAAAAACCTGATTTGTTCCACCTCCCTGTAGGTACTTCCCAGAGTTATATTTGGGAGAATTCACTCACACCATGCTTTAGAGTCAGTGGCAAAAGCAAGCACCTTTCTATGAGGGATGCTTATCCTGCATGAGCTGAGTCACTGTCTACTGGTACTGTCTGTCCTGTGAGTGTAAAGAAAGCTTAAATAACAGGGCTTCTAATGTAGGTACTAAAAAGTCAGTGCTAGCAGTTAAGTGGAACAAGCCTGGTAGAAGTCTGAGAGTTGGGGTCTCCTGGGAAGCCCATGATGGAGCAAAGAAATGAGATCAGCCATGGGATTGCAAAACTGTCATCCAGATGTCTTTCATTCCTGTGTCTAAGACCAGAAGGTCTGGAGGACTAACGAATGAAAATATTCTTGTGGGGAGCAAAAATACTTATATTTCATTTATGCCCCAGGAAGGCTTCAAACTAATGAAAAATGGGATTTAACTCGTGCCTCTGGTTGCAGTAAGTAGCCCAGATCATTCAGGAGCAGCGAAGTGGAGGTGACACCAGGTCTGTCTCTGTGCAGCAGTGGTGCAAGGTGGTACACCCAAAGTGATAGATGCATACCCCCGTATCTAACGTGACAGCACTTCCTTTGGACAAGATCATCTTTGGATCACTCTGTTTTTCTTATAGTAATTTATATTTGTAGTTATGCAGAATGTAGACCTTACTGCAAATGATATAAATTTTGTTTTGCAGGTTGGTTATTGGAATGACATGGATAAATTAGTTTTGATTCAGCATGAACCTACACTTGGAAATGACACTGCAGCCATTGAGAATAGAACAGTAGTTGTCACTACAATTTTGGTAAGGTGTTTCTTTTTTTAATGCTTATACTGGTGTGTGACACAATCTCATTTCTAGCTATGATCTAATTTAATCTGCCAGTTCCTAGATTAGTGGGAGGATGAGAGCCATATATCTTAATTATACTGACTGTCATGTCTGCACTGATTTTTTTGGTATGCATTTAATGTAATGATTCACTTGAAATCAGGTTTTTAAAATTTAGTTGTGGTAATTTTTTTCTTTTATTCAGTCTTTTCCATTTTTTACTAAAGAAGTCTCAGACATATGAGTTCTTACAACGTCTAATTGATAAATCTTGACTTACAAGAATCTGGAAGAAAAGAAAAACCCAAAATCTTTAAATGACAGAATAGAACAGAGAGTATAAAATGAGATTACTGTAATGCCAGTGTCCCTTTTTTCTTGGTAAATTATAAACTCAATAATTGACTTTAGCAAGAGCTAAAATTCTAAGTAGTATGGTTCAGTCAGCCAGTCAGAACTGGATTATCTACTGTTAATTGTGAATGAAAACATGAATTTAGTAGATGCATTCTTAATATGTTTATTCAGCATTGCAGTAAAATTTTCATTTTAATAAAATCGAAATAGATTTGGAGTTTGATTTTTCAGTATTATTGTGTTTTAAAAGAGTGGTTGCGAAGGAGAATGCAGTTGCTTCATTCATTTACATTTTTAAGCCATAATTTTTCAAAACAATTGTTTCTTACAAATCTGTATTTTAAACAAAAATATTTAACAATTTTTTCCTCTGAAGTCAGATATGCCCTTTAAAGCTGATGTTTATCAAAGCCAACTGGCAATGGGTGACCTTTATGTGACCGCTTTTAAGATTTTACATCTCAGTTCACTGCCCTTTTCACCTGCTTCATTTAGACAAGACATGTTAACCCAATAAACTGTGTCTCAAATGGGAAAGAATATTCTGTATGTGTTATTAAGAAATAATTTTTCTAACTTGATATGGAGTTTAAAGTAATCCGAAGGAAAGTGTCAAGACATTTTCTAACTAAAAATACAGTTAATTACCAGATTTTCAGCAGTGTGTATCAGCATTTATGCATTAAGTATGTCTTAACAAATCTCCTGTTGAAGGTTATCATTCCAGGATACAAAACAACCAAACTACTATACAGGAATTCAGAATGTAACTCCTAACCAAATTGTGTAACTTTTAATTTTATTTTTGCATGGGAAGTTTTAAATATATGTATCTCTTTCCTAAAAAAAAAAAAAAAGAAAAGAAAAAAAAAAAGATTTGGTGATGGAAAAAAAATATACTTCAGTACAGTCCTCCTCTTTTCAGCCTCTGATGAAGAATCCTATTTTAAGAAATTGATCAAGGAAGAAAAGAGTCCCAAGATGCTGCGAACAGTCCTAACTAAGGCTCGAGTATTAACCACCAGTCTAGTAACATTGAGCTAATTTTTCCATATGGATTACTGTTCCTCTGACTGGATGACCAGGCACTGAACCACCAAGAAAAGTTCTGTGACTAATCTGAAATGTCTAGAACAGATGACGTTAACCTTCAACTTTGCCAAGCTGAGAAGAGAACGATGTGAATTACAAGCTTTCAGTCGAAATTTTCCTCTCAAACCAATCCTGATATCTTTGACTGAAGCTCTCACACATGAATACTGTAATTTCCATAAATAGCTCCAAGCTTAGGAAAAGCGAGTAAAATATAATAATGAAAAGTAATATGAAAGGTTCCTGTTCACCAGAAAGGAAAAAAAAGGAAAACAAGAAAGCTTTTAAAAATGTGTTATCTTGCCTGTCCTGTTTGCATTGAAGCATTTTGATGTGCATAATAAATGTTATCTTCAAAAGAACTTTTCCAGCCCATGTATTGAAGGGACTGGCGGGATCATTTGCAAAACCAAAAAGCTGAATTAATATTCCAAAGCATGCCCTGTGTTTATGCAGCATGTCATTTTTGGATAAATGCAATTAATTAAAAGCAGCACAGCTTCTTGACCAAAGCTGTCCCCTTTCCATGTTTCAAAATCACAGTGCAAGAGAAATATATTGGAATTTGGTTTGAATAAGAATATATGGTGAATTCTGCCTTATCATGCCCATCTCCCATGTACTCCTCTGGGAGCTGCACACATGATGCTGAAGGCAGAATAGAACCATAATTCTTAATATTGGCCTGCTAGGGCAATGTATTTAGCATCCGCAAGCATATGATCACACACACAAAGAAAAGAAATACTTAACTAGAATAACTTTCAGAGTCCTGTTATTTTTCTCTTCTTTGTTACGTTGCAAATGCTACAGAGACTTTTTCACCTCTTCATTGCCCTCTTCATGTTGAAGGGAAGTTGAACCATTGTAGATGACACATTTAATTTTGGTTGCATGCATATTTTCCAACATTAAACTGAAAAGCTTCTGCAAGCAGTGCTGTCAGACTTTTCAGTCTTCAAAGACAGATGTCATGGCAGCATAGGAAAAGTTTACAAGTTTTCAGCATGGCTCGCTTTAATTTTTGCCTGAAGCCAAATAGCACAAGTTGATTTGTCCTCTGTTTTTTCAGCTTTTACGTGTCTACGCTTCCTTCGCTGTAGTGTGGCTGTATGGCTGTTGCATAGAAACTGCATTATAATGAATTAGCTCTGCACTCAAAGAACTTAGTACAGCATTTTCTTCTTGGCAAGATGTTTTCTTCATTTGTAACATAGTGAGAGCACGTAGAAGTTATTTTACATATTTGGTTTAGGCTGCCAGCCTATCCCCAGTTAGCTATGTGGTGCAGTAGCAGCCCAGAGAGAGGAGGCAGCAGGGACAGATGATGTTCTTCACCAACTGCCATTTATAGTTCCTAGTCTGCATTTCATGTGATGCACAGCCTCCTGCACATCTGGAAAGGACAGACTTCCTACCTGTGCAGAAGCATTCCCTTTGGGCTGGGATAGTAACACCTCCAAATGCACAGTAGGCTTCTTGCATGACTGGAGAAGGGATGCTCTTTGCAGCCCTGCCCTAACACTAAGGTAAAGTGAGGGACTTGTCTAGCTAGGGAGAATGATCATCTCTAATTTAGCAGGTTCAGAAATATGGTCACAAGTTGTTGAGGTAGAATTTAGGGAAGTAGGCTGGGATGACTAATCCAAACTCTCAAATACATTTCATGATACAGCCAACTCTGTACTTAACACTGAGACTGCAAAACTTAAAAATCACAAAATTCCTTTAAAACCAAAGCTTGATGATGAGCTGCATCTGCATTGTGGCTTACAGTTCAATATCTTAATGAGATATCCTTGTGTTGGCAGATTAAGTTTCAAGGGCATGATCCAGTTCACAAGCGAGTCACCTAGATGTAGATGACTTTACAAAGGGTATTGATTCAGTTGCATTCAGTGATATTTAAGATGCTCTAGGATATACAGCCTGTCCCTCATTTCTTACACTGGCTGGGTGACCCTTGCCTGTCTCATGCTCTGTATATGACCTCTCCATCTGGGTGTCGCAGCTGGTGTATGAACTTTTTCAGGCATGTGGGGTAAGTTGTGCCCCAAGTATGTAAGTCCACAAAGGTTTAGCAATTGATTCAGTGACCCATAGGTGGATGCCTTATACTGAGGGTATCAGACCTATCTGTAAAGGGCATGCACAAAGCACCTGCAGAACGGCACCTTGGGGTCAAGCAGATCGCCTTAGGGCATCTAAGATGACAGGCAACATTCATTAGGTGACTGAGAACCACCATCACTGTTCTGACTGATATACTCTTGATAGAGTCTTACCTCAGAAATTCTAATTATAGCCTTTTTTCTCATAGTAGAAAAATATTTTTTCATTAGAAACTTTATTGATTAAATTCTTCAGTAGACTGGAGGAAAAAATGAAGTTTGTTGCATGACAATAATATAGACTTCAAACCGAATCCTGGACACTTTATTCAGAATTAAAAAAAAAAGAAAAAAAAAATCACCAAAAAACCTTCCATTGACATTTACAGAAGTTTCTTTCAGAATAAAGTGTGATAATGTGTCCCACACCTGGTCTAAAAATCAGAAATTTCCTTGCACAGATATTTGTCACTTTTACAAATTATTTTTGCAATGATGAATATTTTGAAATCCACTTTAGAATAGGAAAACCAAATTTAGATCTGTTTGTTATTTGGGTTAGTTACTTTGTCCAGCTTCCCTTATAGTACGAATCATCAGTTGTGAGCATTTAACTGTACACATGAACTTGTGGCAATGTGGTGGAATGATTTGTTTACATCTATAAAGGTAATTGTTGCAGACATCAACTTGTATTTGCAAATGTTAAGTATTGTTATAAAATTGTGAATTATATAAGTAAAGCTTGCACCATTTCAAATATCTGTTCTGTGCTAGTCATTGGTCATTTCAATGTGGGCTTTTCCTTGATTCACTACCCCATAAAATACTGTTAAGCAGCTGAAATCTTGCAAATATTGCAGTGTTAAACCTCATTCAGCAGTAAGTCAGGCATGTGTTTTATATCAGTAGGTTAAAAGCTCATAGTCCAAAAATATAGTAAGTACAAAGATGGTGGGGAGAGATAATCTTTCTATTAGACAAGATGCTATAACTGGAAACAATGAAAAAGTAGGCCTATGTTTTCAGCTATTTCAGCTGATCTAACAGAAGATATTACCTCTCCACAGACGACTTGCATCTCTTGCATTTTTAAACTACCATGACTACACTAACATTGCTACTAACTTCGAAAATGCTATTGCAATGGATTCTACAGAATAATAAGGTCTTTTTCAGTGCCACAGATAGAAAAGAGCATCAAGATATGGCTAAGTACATGCTTATTGATCAAGTCAGATATTTCATGACTTCACAGTGTGACCTTGAAAGTTCATTTGTGTAAGTTACTTGTTAGCAAACCAGTAAAACTTGCCTTTCAGTGTCCTTTTATTATAACATCTGCACACCTCATCAATTTGAAACACCCTCCAAGTCTGAAATGGACAGGATTTAAAACTAGGGCTACTGTTTGACTTTTTTTTTTTTAAATACAGCATTTATCAGAAACTCACATGCAGTTCCACCTGCATTCCCCCATCAAATTCTACCTTGAAAATAGACATCTCATTATTTGTCAGGTAAAGTAGGCACTACAATTAAAGAGGCATAAAATAGGTTAGGAGGGAAAGCACAACATAGTAAGCAAATGGTAGTAGGTGTTGCTGTTATCTTCAATTGTATCATTTCACACTGGCAGGTCATACTCAGTTGCTGCTTCCTTGAAAGCAGTCACAGCAACAAGTGCTACCTTACTCTATAAGATAATTGCATTACAAAAAATGTTCCCTGCTGTATTTTGCTCTAAATCAGTGAGATCACTGTGAAGAAAGGGAGGTGGATGGGGAAGAGAACCAATGCGGCTTCTCCAAGTACCCAGCAGATCCCTGTCAGATCTTGGTGGTCTCTCCACTGGATGGGACGGCCTCTGCTTGGACCTACCAAGGACAGTATTGGGCCACCCCACTTCCCTTCTCAATGTTCCCTCACAGAACTCCTGGGTAGAAGGGCTGAAGTTCATTTAACTTCTAACAGGAAAAATGAGGCATCTGTCACTTTGCTTTGCTGTATAGAAACAGTTAAAATGCTTTTTTTGCAGCAGCCCTGCCAGTGGTGAGG
>QWTY01024028.1:0-22902 GCA_008033365.1 Pseudorectes ferrugineus
GCTCCCGGGGCCGCCAGCGCGGCGCGGCCGCGGCGCTCGAGTTCCGCCGCTCCCGGGGCCGCCGCCGCCCGTCCCCGCCTCCCCCTGCCCGCCGCCCCGGCCCCTTCTCCCGCCGGGGCCCCTCGGCCCGACCATGGCCACCAGGAAGGCGGGCTCGCGGCTGGAGACGGAGATCGAGCGGTGCCGCTCCGAGTGCCAGTGGGAGCGGATCCCCGAGCTCGTCAAGCAGCTCTCGGCCAAGCTCATCGCGAACGGTGCGGCGCGGGGCGGGCGGCGCCCGGGGCCCGGCCCCGGCCGGAGGCGCCGCGCACATCGCCCGCGGGCGCGGGGCTGGGGCGGCCGCCCGCCGGAGCCCCGCGGAGCCGGGGGGCCGCGCTCCGTCTGGCCGGCAGCGCGGCCCTGTGCGTTGGCGCCCCGAAGCGCGGAGCAGCCCGGTGTTTATCACGAGCGCTGCAGTTTGCAGGCGCACATGCTGACAGTGTGCATAAAGCCCTAAATGTCCTTCTGCCTTCTGTGACTGCCGGAGTATCTGTGCACAGGGTGTCGTATGAAGGCTTCCGTCCTTCCTCTTAAAAGCAAACCTCAGCGATATAGTGCAGCTTCATTTATTTTGTTGTAAAAACTGTAAATATTTTTCTTGGTCTCTTAATTATGTCACAAACTTCTATATGTTTAACTGAAGGAGGTGAAAAGCAGCGCTTCATTCTGAGGCATGGAAGTACGTAATGAAGGAGGAAGATAGAGGGAAGTTCTCTTTGTCATGGATGCCTTAATTCTGTGTGAGAAAAAATATGGGGACAGTGTCTGCCTCTGAGCTTACTCATCTGCTTGAGGTGGACCTGGAGGTATTTTCAGAGAGCAATCAAGTCTGCGAAGACAGAACTTAAAGTGAATTCAGACGTGATAAGTTAACAGAGAGAGGATGAGGCATAACATTGACATAACTGGAAGTTTGTTGTGAAAGCAATGATAACTTTGCATGTTTAGATGGGGAAGAAAACTGCATGATTCAGCTCTGTAGAAATACAAATAAAAGAGGAAAATCCTGACTCAAAGAAGAGAAAAGAATTTAAGAATAAATGGGTAGTAGATAACAGGATATGCATTGGCCTTAAGAGCAACTGAGCGGTGATCCTGACACTGGTGTTATGCTAACTAAAAATAAACATGAGTGAAAAGACGGAAGGTATGTCTATGTGACAGACTATGAACTAGTTAGAGATCACTTCAAGCAAAGGCAAATATGTTTTTGCTGTCTAGTTGGGAAGCATGATCTTCATAGTTTCAAGATATATTAAGGTATTTCAGACAGGCAGGGAGACCTAGGCAGGAGATGTTATTGGCAGTTTGACTTAAATTTCTCTAATCTGTGTACTTTTTACCTAGCTGAAGCATATCAGAGAAGATTATGCAATCTACATAATTTTACACTTCAGTGATTTTCCTATGAAGGCATCTTCTAGATTCTGTACCAGTCAAAATACAAATTATTGAAGCATTTCCTGAGCTTTAAAACATGGGAAGGTGTCATATGCATATTTTATCTGTTTTTGACAGCACATGAATGATTAAATCAATGTGCATGGCTTCCAAATCTGGCTAACTGAGAACATAAACAGTCAGTAAGCTAAGTGATCAAATGGGACTCTTCTTTTGTATTGGAGTAACACAGGAGGAGAGTAATTTATTTAGTGAAATACCTGCACCTGCTGTTGAGTGTCTAAAACTGGAAGTTTGTGTTCCAGATCCAGGTGTACCTAACAGGTTGCAGGCCGAGGTTATCAGCTAGTGAGACTACCAAGGAGAGGCAGTGCCTCTGTTCCACTCCTGAAGAGAGATGTGAACTGAAAGACACTCTGATGCATATCCCTGTTGTTACTTAATCTGAAGCAATTAACTGAAGAAAAAGTACTCTGAACTTTACTGCATCCTTCTGTACTGATGTTCAGTTTTGCAAATTGACTTGGAAATGGATAACAAAAATCTGGTTTTTGGCTGAATGTGTAACAATATGTCATAGGAATGATTTAAAAGCATGGTGAAGAGGGAAAGGGAAGAGGATCTTAATTCTGACCATGTATTGGTGTGTAGGGAATTGGCTTCAACTCTTGAATGCTGGAGCATTTTAACTGAGAATATCAACATTGCTAGGAATAGTGTTTTTTGCTCTTTGAACACAGATGGGAATGAATCCTTTGGGGAAGCCCTCTTGTAATCTCTTCCATCTTGCACTGTTGCAAAAGAATAGACTGCTATTTTATTAGGACTCAGTTACATCTCCTTTTTGGAATTGGGGATTAGACAACTTGACAAAAAGTTTAATGGTCCAAGTTATTATTTGGGCTGTTTTGCATTAGCAAGTTCCCATCTCTTGAAGCTTGCAGCCTAAATAAGATGAAGGAAGAAATAACAATGACAGCTCCCAGGATGAAGGTCTGTGTGGATACATAAGGCAATAGTATGTGCTTCTGATGAAATGCAGCACTTGAGAGGTGCAGTATTTTGAGTGGACTTGATTGTTGTATTGTTTATTCTGTTTAGTTCTGTTGATGGATCCTATCTACTCCCTAATAGAAGTCTGTGTATAAAACTTGGCAGTGGATCAAATATAAATGACAGTTTAGGTAGGATTTTGGATGCATAAAAATGACACTAGAACAAATTTCTGTGTCTTATGGATTGCGTTTGAAATGCTTTCTGAGCTTGCTGAGCTTTAAGAAAAAGAGAGAAGTATTGATGAATTGGTCACTACTTTTGCTATTCTGTAAGTAATATTCACCGTTTGGATCATAGAAAATGTGTGTTCTGTGTCAAGCCTGTGACTTGCATTGCTTTTCACAAAGGATAGATAGAGGGATGGATGAAAAAAGGGTCTTTAACCTGACTCAGATTTGTTAGCCACTTAGCCTGTTTGTATTATATTTCTCTACTTCAGAACCAGGACTCAGCAGCAGTAATGAGATTCATGCCGTGTAACACAAATCTTGGTTTGAGCTCTTGCTTCATCAGCATTCTGCTAAAAGATTGGGTTAAAACTGTTATGTGCAGGGTGCTGAGTTAGCCTTGGCTAACAGCACATGCCTACCCAGCTGCCCAGTCTCTCCCCTTCCTTAGAGGGCCAGGGGCAAAAGATAGGATAACATTGTAGCTTCAAATAATGACAGGGCAAATATTACTTACTATTCTGGGCAAAATAGGCTTGATTTAGAGTAACTGAATTTCATTTGTTGCCAGTTAAAATAAAGTCAGATACTAAGACAGAAAGATAGACATGAAAGTAACACTTTTTCTCCCCCTTTCCCAGGCTGAACTTCACTCCTGTGCCCCAGACTCCTGTGCCCCTTCCCATGTGGTGCGGGGAGGTGGGGAAAGGGGTCACAGTGCAAGATAGTTTCTTTCTGCTGCTTCTTCCTTCTCACGTTTTTCCTCTGCTCTGGCATAAGCTCCCCATTGACAGCGGTCCTGCTTTGGAACAGGCTCTCCACGTGGTACAGTTCCTTCAGGGCATATCCACCTGGCTTGGGTCCTCCCTGGCACGTCCCTTGCGTCCCTTTTCTGGCACTGTGGAGCACCTCCTCCCTCTCCTTCTCTGACCTTGATGTTGTTTTTTTGCTGCTTCTCATTCCTTTTGTTCTCTTTTATTTTGTTTTGTGGCATTTTCTGCCCTTTCTTAAATATGGTTTCCCAGAGGTGCTGTCAGTTTTGGTGGGGTGCTCAGCTGTGTCTGGCTGTGGTACTGTTGGAACCAGCTGGGCCTGGGGCAGGGCAACTCCTGGCCTTTTCCCACCGGAGCTGCTCCTGCAGCCCCTCGGCTGCCAGCACCTTGCCAGTTATAACCAGTACAGCAGGATTTTCAAAAACTGTAGCAGCTGGCATAGAAATCGTCATGCTGCCCTGAAGGTCACCAAGATGCAGTCCTTGGATAGACTGTGGCCTGTTTGGTGCCGTCCTCAAGTGTTCAGCGTTCACATCCTGAGTATCGCTTCTCAAATGGAACTGAGAAAAACTCCAAGTTGTTAGAAATAAAATCTTAGAGCAGTTTTCACTAATGAAACTTTGTGAGTGTTCCCAACTGGTTTAACTAACTTAAAAAGGTTCCTTCTAATAAAATGATCTGAAGAAATTTTAATTGCTTGTTGAATTTTGTCTAACGTTGCAAATGAACAGCATGGTGGTGAAGCATGGTCATGAGAGTTAGTGGATGCTTTGAGTACATAATTGCTTGCTCACAGAATATTGGAAGAAGTTAAAATACTAAATGCTGAATATCTGAAACTAATGAGAATGTATTTTGAAGTGCTCCCAGAACTGAGAAACACAATTGGAAGCTAGCAATCACATTGCAAAGCTGATTGCAAGGCCATTATGTATTTTTGATGAAACAGTAGCGTCTCATAGGAAGTGTCTACAATGGACTTCAGTATGAAGGTTGTGTCCGTTCAGGGCATTTTCAGGACATCAGTACTCTCGTGTTTTCTTTCCTTCCTTTGGAAACAAAATGAGGAAACCTTAGGTTGGTTCAGTAGCAAGCTGAATGGATAAAATAAAGGATCCATGAGTTTCCACGGGTGTTTCCGGCCATTCATTGTTGCTGCAATTGGAACGTGACCTTGTTCAAGTTCAGTGAGATGTATGCCTCTGTCTGGAAAAGCACTGAGGGGACAAATTTTTAAAGTTCAAATGAGGTAGAATGATGTAATTCTGTAGAAACCTTAGCCAGTGTGAAATATTGCATTACTGTGGGGAGAGAATGCATGCCCAGGAAGTTCACGGATCTATATGCTACCAAGTGCATTGTGACATTGCTGTGAAAATAGAACATTGCCTACAAGTATCAAGTTTGCTGATGGAAATACACCAACCTTGTAACACAATGGTTTTTTACCTAGTGAATTTCTTACTACTTTTGCTATCCCATTTCTGTTTGATTTGTCTTGTCTGTGATCACTTCTCTGACTGCCTTTCCTCTCAACACCTTGTTTCTATAGTCTCCTATTAGACCTATCCTCACATTTAGCCTGGCAGAATAATGGAACAGAGAGGAGTTAGGAGCAGAGTAGCAACACCAAAGATTATGAATTATTTTACATGTCTAATTTTGTTTGTCACCTTCTCTGCTGCTCCCTTATCTTGATGTAAGTAGGACCTAAAAATAGAAACATCTTACCAGTTTTCATCTGTTTTGCAGCCTTGTGAAATACAAGGCCTCAGATGTATGGTTAAAGCTTATCCTCAGTGTAAACAAGGGATTTCTAAACCTCTTAGGACTCATGCCCTACTTAGAAGGTGTTTACCAAATTTGTTTGTTTTCAAACATACAGTTTGTAGTGTGATTTATATATGCAAAGCTTTCCTAAGAGATTGACATCTCTACCAGAAAAGTTTGCAGATCATGTGACATGCCTTTTTGCATGTCCACAAAAGCGGAAGTGAAGGACTCTCTTCATTTGTTATCTTCTTTATTTTCCTCCTATTGCATTCACTGTCACATTTACAGAACAAGCTTACTAAGGACAGACATTTTTCTGAATGAAGAGCAAAGGTGGTGACAATACTTAGATGTGTTGTCTTATTTTTGACTGACAGCTTTGTTTCCTCAGATAGCCAGGGGTGTTACAACAGTGTAAGTGATGATGTGGATCATCTGCTTGTACTCCAACTGCGTTGTCATCTGGAATAGAAAATGCTAGCGTGTGATTTCACAAGTAACCAAGCTGGTCTAACACCTCGCTGCTATTATGTAGAGGAGTTCTTTCTTCCTGCCTTTAATCAAGCTGCTTGTTCTCTATGCAGCTTCTCCTGGCTGTGTGTTCCTGGCCTCTCCCTTGTGTTGATGAACACCAGAGGTGGGAATTACTGTGCTTGGCCAACAGTAAACTCTGTGCTTCTTGTTCTGGGGCCTGCTGTGTCTGCTGGCTTGCCAAGCTGATTTGCCTCCCACAGGGGTCTGAGTAGTGTAACAGCTGGTGGAAAATGAACAGTAGCAGCAGCCAGTGAAGGGCAAAGGTGAGGGGAACTGTGAGGAAGCATGTAGTTGGTCTTAGTGCAACGAACTTTTGGATATTTGGGGCTTATAACTGCTTACATTTACAAGGATATTTCTATATATTAGGAATGTAATTATTTTAGAAATTGGACGTCTCATGTGGTAATGTTGGGTTGATTGCACTTGCCTTGTTTAAAAGTTACAAGAAGAAATGGTAGCTAGATTTATCAGTGAATAGATACTGGTATAGATCTGTATTATAGCTGCTCTTGGTTTCTTTAAACTAACTTCAAGGGTTAAAGGTTAGTATTAACTTTTCTATAGGGAAATAAATTCATTAGCATAAACTCAGGATCACTGATACCACTTTTGTTTGAGTTTGATTTGCATGGTAGTAAAGAAGGGGGCAGAAGGTCCTTAACTGTACCAAATATGGGCCATTCTGCTCCCCTGCCAAATCTGGGCCATTCCTCCTCCCCACAAATGTGTCTTTTTAAGAATAAAATCTTAAAATTTAATGGTTCAATTCTTCACAGTTTTCTCTGCACTGAACACTATTTAATTTGTGAGCTGATAAGGAGTGGCTGAAGATAATAACTTAGTAAAAAGCAAAGTGGCAGGATGCTGAGATAAGTTGGAGGAAGTGAGGCTGTCTGGCTAATAGTGTGAGGTGGGTAGCCAGACCTTTAATAATTGGAGAGCATTTGATCTCTGCTCCAGGCTGTGGAGGGAGAGTGCTGAATCTGGGCATTTCTCTGGTGTCAGCAAACATGTGGCAATTTTCAGTAGCTGCTCTGATCAGCGATGTTATCAGTTGCTCAGGAGTTACTTCAGGAGGTGTTGCATGAGTTTCTGCAAGTTCCCACCCCACTGATGACCTGTATGTGATTGGTATGATTCCACTCAATTTGTATGCATGAACAGAAATCCTTTACTATAATCGCATATTATCTAGAGTTGTAATCTGTGCTTCTTTAACAAAAAATGGCTGTCTCTAGAGGAATCTTGAATACAGCTCGCCTGAGACCAATAACTTGGTTTATCTCTATAAAACTTTTGCAAAGGCAACCAAGATATGAAAACACCAACAGCTTACAGGCCCTCCCATATTTTTCTGCAGTTAATTATGTGAACAAGTTGTAGCTCATCTTTTAAGTGTGCCTTATCTCAAACTCAGATTTGTGTGGGCTTAGCTTGCAGCTACACCTCTCTTTTTCTTTTTACTATTTAATTGCAGTCTCTTTACCTTAATGGGAAGAAAATGGCGTGCATTAATCAAGGCTTTAATGGGACTGCATTAGAGCTGGGTTTAAGGAAAGGCAGAATAGGGACCTATTGTTTTTAGAACAGCTGGTAGAATAAAAACAAAACAAACAAACAAACCACCACAAAAAATGAACCCCACCAAAACACAAACCAACCAAGTTGCCAAAAGGTACTTTCTGTCTTAACACTGCTAGTTATGTACCTGAGAAAATAGTCTCTGAGATTGACAGGTGTCAAGACAGGTGTCTTGACTATCTTTCAAGAATTTACTTGAGGCTTCCTAGGTGGACGTGGAAAGCTAGGAGGAGAAGATTGGAAATGGTAGAGAACTGCAAGATCTTGCCTTCTGGGGAACAGAGGCTCATCTATGTGCTTTCATCTGAGCGTTGGGTCACCCCGGAGATGAAAAATGTCTCTCTTCTGACCTGGAAATTAATCAGTGATTTCCTTTTTTATCAATCATTATCTTTTTGTGACAACATCACATAGTTATCATCTCTCAAATTTGCACTGTGCTGCAATATAGCTGTTTGGTAGAGAATGGACAAGAGCCGCTGTCCTTATGCCATGGCTTGGTTTTTGCCTTCCATCTAAATAGTTTCTATAGTGTTGTTAGTAGCAACAGGAAAACTGTTTTGTCCTTTGAGAAATAAATCATGGCAAGAAGCAAGATTGGAATGAATTCATAGCTATCAAAGCATGTGCTTTTCCTGTTCTCCCAGTCATTCTTTGATCTTTATAACCTAAACAAAACATAGATGGGAAGAAGCTAAATTTTGATCATTCTTCCTCAGTGTGGTTGATAGAATTGTTTCCAGTTAAACACTCAAAGATGATGGTGGTCCTGTTTCCCACAGTTTGTGCGTCCCAATCTTGAGTATGACACACATTCTTATTTCTTGGTTTTACATTGCATTTGACTGAACGGGCCAAGTTTTATTCAGTTGTAAACCTGTCAGTATTCTAGATGATACATTGTGACTGCCCTGGCTTGATTATTTACTGTTCTGATGGCCTTAACATTTCACAAAATTTGGTGAGCTTGAATATTAAAAAAAAAAAAAAAAGTTTGAAGCAGTTTTCTGTTCTTAAATGTGTCATCATAAAATAAATTTCAGTAGTAGTGGTACTTTGAAAGTAAATTTGCCTATGCATAAATAGATTGGAAAGCCTATAATATTTTTCTTCAAAGCAAGTTTTGGCTGTCAAGCAGGAAAATTGTGTAGATACTATAGAGCTGCACAGTAAAAAGGTGCAATGCCCACTGTGTACTTAAGAGGCAGAGAAATGAATGACTGTATATAATTAAAGGTGTTAGTAAGTAAAATTAAATTTCTTTGAACAGCTGAATCTGTATTTTCTGCTTCTGGTTTTACATGTGTATCATCTGCATCAGTCTGCAGCCTTTCTGCCAGTAGTGCTTGTTGGTCTGCACATGTTTTCTGCATACTTTTCTGCTGTCTCCAGAGACCTGGCTGGACAAGATCCTGGGCAACCTGCTGTAGTTGATCGTGCTTGGATCAGGGTTGTTGGACTAGATGATCTCCACAGGTCCCTTCCAACCTCTGCCTTCCTCTGATGCTGTGAATTCTTGCTACTAAGTAGTCAGTGATGGAATCCTAAGTGTCATCTGTATATCTATATATTGTTTTTCTTGTTTTTAATGTAAACCTTGTAGAAATCTAAGATTAGTTTTAGCATTCATTTTAATTTAAGTAGCTCCTGGTCCAGAGATACTGAGTGCTGAGCACAAAGTTGAATGAGTGCTTGGAGACTTGTACTGATACTCCTCTTCAAGCCAATGCTCTTACTCACGGTTTGATACAACAAAGCGAATGTCTTTGCTTTAAGTGCGTAGTCAACTTGTTCCTGGGTATAAAACATGTGTTTCATGCTTTTTCTGCCAGATGAATATGAAATCAGTTCTGGATCCAGGATTTCCAGATCCTCCTCTGGAAGAAAGCTCAATTTTTAGGTGGCCTTCTTAATAAATGTTCTATGGGACACTATAAGATTTTTCTTCTTTTCAGCTGTTTTACAGAAACCTCACTCTGAAGTCTTTGTCTGGGTGCTATGTGCTATATCAAGCTATATTGACCCCTTTGGGATCCTTCTTGCTGCATATCCCTCCTAGATAAAATTCCTTAGTTTGTTTTTTTTTTTGTATTTGGGCATAATTATATTCCAAAAGGTTATAGGATGTTTGAGGGAAAAATCATCATAAAATACTGCAGCATGCAGCCCTTCAGGTACTCTGGGCCTTCAGTTTTACCTTTTGAGAGAATAAGAGTTTTAGGGATTGAGTAGGAATAGTTTCCTTTCTGGGAAGGCTTGAAGCACCAGAAGGGAGTTTACAAAGCAAATCTCAGCTTCCTGGAATTCTGCACATCAGTGTACAGTCCCATTGGGATCCTGGAAATTTCATACTTGTCCTCTTTACCCCTTGTCCCTTTCCTACCCTGATTTTTTTTTTTTTTTTTTAAATAGTCGTGAGTTAGGACTTGAGTTTTTCATTTCTTATTCTTTCTGGACTCCAGGACAGAGCAGGTGAAGCAGGAGTGTCTTCTGTTCTTACTATTCCATGCTTCATCTAATTAATCTCACCTCATGCAGTGTCTTCATTTGGAACTGATGATAACCGTGATCTTCAGACTTCAATGCATTTGGACAATTGTGCTTTTTAAGAGTCTGAAATAAATTACCTGAAATATTGAAGATTTTGGTGAAGAGTGGGTGAAATGATACAACATGTGATGCAACATGCTTCTAGACTTATCTGCTTGCTTACAAGGAAAGAGTAAAGTTTGTTTGGCCAGTCAGATTCTGTAGGTATTTTGCTCTGTATTTCCTGTTCCTAAATACATCCTATTCAAATTCAGATCCCCAGGGCCTGAGTCTGAGGTTGAGCCTCTTTGCTTAAATCAGTGTGGTAGGAGATTTTATCCTAATTATGCACTTTTTTCTTGCAGCTGTGTAATTCAGAGGAAAGGGAAATAAAATACTAAAAATATTTCTTTTATCTATGCCATTTGGCATATAAGGAAGAAAAAGTGTTTTTCTCCATACTCTTTCTTGCTGTAGATGTTGAGCTGTGGAGGCAGGCTCCATAAATAATATGTAACTATTGTCGTTAGCACAGGATCATGTGTATTCTTGCCAGTGTACCACAGCAGCATGATATGGATGTTTAATTGCAGAGAAACATCTGGTGTGTGGAGACTTGATAACAGGAGCAGAGTTGTTGACAGTTGTTGCCACAGTTGTGATAGCAGTTGTTATCCAAGAGGTGTGTTTCTGTTATACCTTCCAAGTATTTCCTTCTGAAAAAAGTAATTATCAGACCCTTAAAAAAATTACTTTTTCTGCATTAATATTAAGAACACTTGAGAAACTGCATATATAGTAGTCGTGATCTAGACAAACTTCAGTGTTTTGCTTTGGTTTTTGTCTGAGACTGTTGAACGACCACAGGAAAAGTAATACTTTAGCAAAGCAGTTCTTTGGTGCTCCACAGAACAACAGGTAGCAAGCAGGTTCATTAGTTCTATTGAGAGCACGTCATCATTCACTATGAACAGATCTTGGTGTACTGCAGAATTGAATAAACTTTTAAAGTCACTTCTTGGAGTGAATTCTGAAGGAAAGAGAGAGAGCTCCTAATCTGTATTCAGCTATGCTTTTGTTTTTTAGCTGTATGCAATGTTGCCATTCTTTTCTTTCTCTCTCCTTCTCCCTAACCTTACTTTTAGAGAGGAATTTAGAGCTAGATATTCCTCTCACCCAGCCTGCTAACAACCCCTGGGTTCTTCAACAAGTGCCTGGAGGTTGTGGTAGCATTCATTAGAAAGATGGCTGTTTTGCATTTTAGCATGTGATTCAGTGGATGGTTCAAGATGGACCATGGTTTTAACCTAAGTCAGTATTAGTATTATAAGTAATCTTCATCATTCTTGACCAAGGATGAATGAAGACTAATCCTCTACTTTAATTCTGTTTTTCTGTGCGTAACTGCTTCAGATCCTGATACTGTGATGAAGAATTTGCTTCAAAAACCAGATATTAAAAATAAAGTAGCAAAGCGGCTTTCATTATGATATTTTTAGAGACTGTTTTATGAAGACATGTCATCGTGTGTTTTTTCCTACCACCTATTTATGCCAGCCTGTATTCTCATTTTGAAGATGATTAATATTGATCCATATTGCAAGTAGGGATAGCCATGTCTACACAAGGCTCTTCTCAAGCCATTTTGTACGAGTGTCTAAGCTTTCTCTAAGCTGAAAGAAAGCAGCTTACATGAAGTGTCTGTGTTTTTTGTTTTTGCTTTGAGTGCTAAGAGAAATGGGCTTGTCTCCTAAAGCATCCTTGTTGTTTGTCTTGGAGTTCCAAGGTGCTCAGAGTTGTCTTTGATTATAAGCAGAGGACATCCTATGAGTCAGGTGGATTGTTTCAGTGATACTGTGATGTTGCAGAAACACATGGGTAAGTTAGGCTGTTCTTCTCCAGTTACAAAATGGTTCTGCAATGCAGTTGTGATATAAATCACCAAATACCCCCTAAATCTGCCAAGTAATTGTTGTTGATGAATTTTTCAGCAGAGAAATAGAATAAGAGGGAGTCTTTCCTTTAATCAAGAATTGTATATTGAATCATAACTGTCTCAATTTTCTAAAAGTGGGACACTGGTTTTCATGATACTGAAACTGTTTTTGAACAGTTTTTCTTCTGAAACTTCTATTTAGACTGGCTGAAGGAACACTAGACTTCAAGGTATCAATTTTACACAGTTTAATTCTGTCTCTGTAAAGTGTCTCTTAGAAGAATATCACCTAGATCACTCATGCTGTGCTGGAAGAAAAAGAAAAGCAATTTCTTCTCAAACAGTTCTTATATTATTTCAGGATGTCTTAAGGGATAGCTATCACTAATGAAAAACTCTGCTAGAGCTATGGCTTCATAAATGGTTTCCTTCAGAAATGTCCATGTAATTGGAATTTTCTTACAAGCACCATTGAATGTCATTCTTACTGGCACAGAATGGTTGACACGATAAAGCCGATGCTTTGTTAATAAAGTACTCACTCAGTAATAACTTGATTTAAGAGTTTGTTGCCAATATCTGGTCCTGATTGACTGACTTAGCAGATGAGTGACTCAGTAAATAAGAAAATTCTGCTTTGCAGTGGCTTTTATGGTTTGCAGTCTGTGACCTGTTGTTTTCAAGTGTTAGTCATCAGCAGCTGCACCAGTGCAGCACTTCTGTGATGAAAGCCAGTCTGACAGTAACTCTTTCTCTCGTGGTGCTGCGTCTCATGACCTACAGCACTGATACAGGGAAAGGGCGAGTTGTGCTGTGTATGAATGACGCAAAAGAGCAGCTTTTGTTTTGCTGCTCGGTCAGATCTGTAAGTTGCAGCTGCTGTTTTCTCCTCTCCCACCTTTCCCCTGAAGGAAAGTATGGGCAGTACATGTTGCTGCACTGTGGCTGTCTCTAGCTACTGTTTGGATCATTAGCTTCTCTGACTTGAATCAATGATGGGAACAAATATCTCGGTCCTATAGACTACTTAGATTCTCATCTTAAGGTGCCTGGATAGTTTCAGAGTACGTGCCAGCTTGAACTGAAGGCCTTGTTCTTGCTTGTATCCTGTCTTTAGAAACATCAAATTTCTAAAGTTTTCAAGTCATTATTAGAGAGGTGAAACTTAGGATGAAGAGGGGAGGATGAGAGAGGGAAGGGAGAGAGGATAAATTAAAGTTTCCAGAGGTGGCTTCTTGTTTCTCTCCTCTTACTTTCCCCAGTGTGAGAAATTCTGCTGTGTATAAGAGAGAAATAATCTTACAAACTTTCTGTAGAGTGCTAGATCTGTGTCTATCCCTGTCTTGTTCTATTGTGGCCCCACAAATGGGTGAGAATTGGGTCTTCTAAAGCTGGTCTTCCTCTTTCTGTGGTGCAGCTGATATGGCTACACTTTGCTCTTGCATATGCCAGTGCTTTTGTTTGGTTACAGGCAAAGTGATTATTTTCCCCATTAGTAATAGAAATTATTTCAGCACTTTGTTTTACAAATCCTCGTGCCTCAAGGTATGCATTTTCATACTTAGCAGTGAAAGGTTTATTTTCTTTTTCTTTGGTGTCTGACCTGTTCTTTGGCTCATCTGTTGTAAGAATCCAAACTAGTTGTTTCACATGCTTCCTTGACAATTTTGCAGTTTATATAAACAAAACATATCTGGCAGCTGGTGCTGTTGTATAGCTGTTCTTACCTCTTTCTTCATAGAGATAGATCCACTGTATTTAACTCAATTAAAGAAATGCTTGTTACAGGAGTGTGGACCAGAACAATTTTTGAGACCTACTTGAGGGGGTGCATATGAGAGGGAAAGGTACATGTGCTTTCTTCTTTGGCACTTCTGAAGTTCTGCTATTTGAAGTGTTAAAGAATGTCAGTGATAGACCTCACTCTTCTCATTGTAAACAGCCTTGGTGGTATTTCAGCTCCTGAACCAAAGCTCTTGTGTTAGAGTGTCATTTAGATTCCTTGCTGTGTTTGACAATTTTGTTTCCTCAACCTTCTTCGGAAATGGAGCTTGCTCAGCGAAGCATTAAACTGAATAAAAGGAAAGAGGAATGTTACTTGTTAAATGAAATACTTTGGTTTCAATGAGTACAGATCAGAGAGAAAGTATCAACTTGCACATCCCTTAAAACGTACAGTAACCAGTTTGACATATTTTCACCCTTTTTTTAAGTTGCCACTTAGCTTTAAAAATACAATTAGCAAAATTAATCTTCGTTGTTCTTCTCCCAAGTGACACATTACTGTGCCGACTTCAAGTATTATTTTCAAGGTCCACTCCTGTTTGTTAATCCCCTTTTTAAAGAGGCTCATAAACACTCAGAAGAGACTCTGAAGTCTTCTGAATATTGTGAGTAAAATACCTGTCCTGAAAGGACCCCCCAGTGACTGAGCCTTTGAAAGGCAATTAATTGCCTACAGGGAACTGAAGTTCAGTTTTGTAAGTTTGGAGTGGGCCTCTGGTCTCTGAGAGCCTTTCACACAGCCCATGTTAAACTCCTTGAACCAAACTAACCTGCCTTGAATTGGTGTACAAAATCAGGTGTCTTTTCTGTGCGTGCAGTTTAAACTCTTTAATTTCCAGGGAGATGGAGTAGTTGCAGAAAGTGCAGTCCTACGGAGTGTTATGCTAAAGCTATCTTTGAGCAGGGTAATGTTGGTCATAATATCTGATTTTACTCTTTGTTTGTAATAATACTGTGGCTATGGTAATGAAATGTGGGATTTGGAGTAAGTCTGTTACAAAGGAGATTTGGGCTGAAATACCAAGATTTGGTCACTTTAATTTCTTGTTTAGTTTGCAGCTTGAAACTGAAGCTACAGGAGTTGTTGAAAAAATCAATTATGCTATGATTTCTATTTGAAGGAAAAGAAAGAATATGCAGAAAACAGACTGCAACAAAATAGATGCGAAGTATCTTTAAAGATGAAAAAAAAATAATTGTAGCGTATTGGGTTTTTTTGAAAATTTACTTTATTGCAATTACAATTGTCTGTACCATTTGTGCTTTTTAGTGTATGTATCAGAGCTTGCATAAAATATGTTGATATTGATGGAAATAACTCTATTTGATGGAAAAGTCTCATGAAATGAAGCACTATGGTCTGCTGTGTTGTGCAAAGGCGAATGCAAGCCTCTGATAGCCTGGTGGGTTGTGTCAGAGTGTGAAAGAGCTGGCCAAGGCCATTGCATGGACACTCCTTTTTTTGAAGGTCCTTGTGATGGAGGGTGATTCTTGGTGACTGGAAAAGGTACATATGGCCATTTGCAAGGAGAGTCCAGGGACTGCAGGTTGATCAGCCTAACCTTAGGCCCTGAGAAGATTAGGAAGTATGTCCTGGAAGGATAAGGAAGTGATTGGGATCAGTTGCCATGGGTTTATCAAGGACAAACCAACCAGATAGCTTTTGATGAGAAGTGATTGACTGTATGGATGGAGACAGTGGTCAGAGTCAATGGACAAAACTTGTGACAAGGGAAGTGTTGAGTGGATAACAAGTTAAAAATTTCCAGAAGAAGAACAGTCAAATGTTGTACAAGGTCATCTGGAGGGGTTTTGTAATGGGTGGAAATGCTCAAAACTATGTATAATTCCCTAATATTGAAGTATGTCTTTTATTTCTCTTTCTTCACTTAGTACGTTGAAATATTTTTATTTTTCATTTTTGCTGAATGGACTCCAAAGAAAGAGTGGCAAAACTAGTGTAAATTGCTTCAAACAAGCCTGTGTTTGAAGAAGCAGTCTGGGATTTCTGGCTTGGGCCCTTTCCCAGGGGAATGCAGCTGCCAGTGACTGTTGGAGCTGGTGGCTGTTGCTGCTACAAGGCAGTGGAGGCTGTGGACAAGGGGCTTCAAAGCCTGGTGTTGGTCCCTCCGGGTGCTTATGCTGACAACATCTACTGCCCCTTTCCCTGGTTTTTGCTACACTCTCATATAATGTGTTATCCTTGTTTTCTAAACACAGAAAAACTCTGTAAGCCATATTAAGCCATAAATGTGCTCAGTCCTCACAGGCTCACTTGTTCCCTGCTGCAGCTAACAATGGGTTTCTTGTGCATTACCAAAATATTTCTTATTTACCGTAGAACCTTCTCATTCTAGTTCCGTTCAGAAATTTTATATTACCAGTGTGCAAGGAAGGAGGTTAACTAACCTTCAGTGCAGTATATCCTAAGTTATATCTAAAATACTATAGTCTACAAACTTTGAGACTTTATATTTATCAGAATTTATGTTTAAGTTCTCCTATTTGTTATGAAACATGTCAAACTTTATAAACAGATCAACTTCATGTTTAAGGGATGTGCAAACCATATGATGGACTTGCTGATGCATGTCAAACTGCCATTTGCCATATGAGCATTGGAGAGGTAAAGAAAAGCATTTTTTTGGTTGGCAATTAGTGATTCCTTGTTATACTGTAGCTGTATTATTGTGTGGTAGTAATATTTTTTTTAACTGGGAATGGTGTGCCTTTAATAGGTATTTGAAAGATGCAATTGTCATTGTTTTTTGAAATGTCTCGAAAGCAATGGTGCACCAGGGAAATAAAACAGAAGCTTTTTCCACCCCTTCCTTATATTTCAAGGCTGTATCCAGAGTTGTGAGGATTAATTGAGCAGAAGGTGCACAGTTTAGACAAAATGAAAACACATGTGAAGAGGCATAAAGGTGCTCTTACGAGAAGAAGATGCTTATAGAAAGTGACTCTTCGGTTTATTTGGTGTTGTCTGATCTGGAGATGAGATGAGTATTCCTGAAATATTGGGAGAAGATTTGATGGGCTTCTTTTGGGTGAACTTGGGAAAAGAACTGTTACTAAAAGTTTAAGATTGATGAATTTGACAGTTGTGGTTGGAAAGACAGAAGATTAAGCAGGCTGGTAACCAGGCTGCATCTGTAGTGTGTTTTGTCTTCATCTGGATGCTGAGAACTTTCCCTTCTGCGGTAGTGCTTAAGCAGTAAAACGTGAGTGAATGGGAGTTGAGAATAAATAAATGTTTAAGTTACTATGTATATCTTGCCCAGCACACCATATAAAAAACATAAATGGAAAAATAAATGCTCCTTATGCACCTTAGGCATTTCCTATTTGTCTGGTCTCTTAAACTTTCTATTGAAGAAATTGTGGTTTAAGAATCAGCAGATAGCTGGAAGTTTTAGGGAAAAAATTGTAGGTTTTTGTCTTTCTGCTTGGTAGGACACCTTACAGGACAGAAGCTTATAGCTTATTGCAGTCCTTATAGCTTACTGTAGAAAGGCATTGTACTGAAATTCGTTATACTTAAAAGATAATTCTGATGCATTTATATTTCCTGAAATACATATATTTCCTGAGGGAAAGCTTTTCCTCTGCAGTAACACTGACTTCTGCATGCTCTGGTCTTTCTGTCCCTTTCCATAACTTCTGGGGACCATGCTAAAGGTGGTGAGCACTTTTCTGACTGTTAATCTTTTGCCTTTTCCCTTTAAAAAAAATCTATTTCATTTATTGTTATTACATATTTGTATTACAAATATTTTTTGCAAGACATGACCTGGTCTTTTCAAGTCCCAGAAGGGTGATGACTTTTACAGCACTCTTCTGACTAGAGAAAAAACTCAACACATTTCAGTAAAAGAAGTTTAGTGGTCCTGGATAAGGGTGAGATAGAGAATTACCAGTTTCTTGAATTTCAGAAGTGTGCTGGGTGCACCTTTGCTGGGCAGCCTGGTATTCTGTTCTACCTTCAGGTCTGAGAAGTGGTGGTAAGCCCTAAGAAATGGGGAGAGGGTTGAGAAATGGGCTGTCATACCAAAGACTTGGAATGGCTGGAGCCTTAAGAAGGTCTGAGGGAGATCTACGGACAAGATATGGATGGTGATCACAGACATAATGAGGGACATGTAACTTCAAACAAATAAATTAATGCAATGATATTTGGATTCATAGTTGAAACTAGTATTTTGGTGAAGTGAGTATCAGAAGTGTATCTTGTCCTGTTCAGAAAGCTACATAAAGCTTTGGAATCAAGTGCTGCTTTTTGAGGAGGAAGGGGAGAATACTGATTTGAGATTAATGTTTTAATTATTTTTATTTTAGAACATAGGAGACTTGATTCTACAGTGAATCAGGCAGGGAAAAGATAAATTGAAAAGTAAAAGTATCAGATGACATGTGATAAACCTGAATACATAATGCTGTGTTTGTTTTGGTTAGTTTGTATTTAAAATTCAGGCAATTAGTGAAATAAAATTATTTCTAATACTTCCCGTGTTTGTTGTTTTTACAGATGACATGGCGGAGCTTCTTCTTGGGGAGTCCAAACTAGAACAATTTTTGAAGGAAAATACTCTTAAACACAGTAGTAGTCCACGGGGCCCCCAGCCAAAGCTGACTGAGGTCAGGAAACATCTCACGGCAGCGCTTGATAGGGGAAATCTCAAGGTATGTAAGTTGGCCTGAGCAAGAATTAGAAAAGTTGAAATTGACTGGAGTATTGAGGAAAGGTTCCTTAAATTATATTTGCAGGTGCTGAAAGTGAGATTAATACAAGAGAGCTTTTTCTGTCAGAACCTTCTAATGTTCATAACCATTCTGGTCCTTCTTTTACTAAACTATTGTTGTAGCTACTGCATCAGCTTACCTCTTCTGTTCTCAACATCCATCTTTGGAGAGATCTAAAGAAGCTTATTTTACAGTCATCTATAACATTTTGTTTTCAGTGGCTTCAGGGAGTATTAATTTCTCTTTCTTTCTTCATTCTTCCATTAATTCTTTTTTTCAAGACATTTATTCTGCCCTGATACTTTGAAATGGTGTGAATTAAATATGTAGGCTGTGGAACATATATCATTAAGTTTTGATGCTATGTTATTTTCAG
The DNA here is from genome assembly GCA_008033365.1 of Pseudorectes ferrugineus. Lineage (NCBI taxonomy): Eukaryota > Metazoa > Chordata > Aves > Passeriformes > Pseudorectes > Pseudorectes ferrugineus. The sequence continues at coordinate 18,697 of QWTY01024028.1, forward strand.
CTGTGCTTGTGGTGTTAGAAAAAGAAATCATTGGAGGAATTGTAATGATAGGCTGCCTTTAAGTAGTTTTATCACCTGGCAAAGCTGGTTTCCAGCTGAGAGGTGTTTCTGGTGTAAATAAGTATGTGAATATCTAAAATGACTAGTAATGCTTTTCAGTAGCTTGCTGGAATGAGATTTAGTGAATTCCCCTCTACTTCAAGCTTCTCAAATATTACACAAGACAGGATTTTGTTCATTTGTTGTTCTGTTAGAAAAAATATTCTGGGGGTGACAGAAAATATACCTAATAATTATCAAAAAGAATTACGTGTGTTTTCTCAGGGAAAACCCTTTCTTATTTCTCTTCCTTCTAGCCAGAATTCCTACAAGAAGCCAACCTAATAATGGCCAAATTAAACTATGTGGAAGGTGATTACAAAGAAGCTCTGAACACATATGCCAGAGTTGGTGTTGATGACTTGCAGCTGACTGCAGTGCCACCGTATCGGCTACGGATGATTGCTGAAGCATATTCTACAAAAGGTAGGATTGCTCTTTCCAGTATCATAATGTGGAAGTAGTTTTTTAAAAGTTAATTTTTATCTAGTCCAAAGATGAAGATTTTTTTAGTGTGAATGTCATCTACACAGTAGTGGAGTGCCATGTTTGTAGGTAAAATAAGAGGGTAGTTTGGGTCCTTTAAATTATTCAGGGTTTGTTCTAAGTTGACAAGGCTTTTACCTCAATTAATATTCTAACTGTGCTGTCACCTGATCAAATTTTTTGAGCATATATATTTAAAAGTTCTTCCATATATAAATGTCACAGTAACTGTGGCTAGATACTAAAGGTATTATCACTGTTGCTGATAGTTAAGGGTTACAAAATGCAGTGCAGTTTTGTGGTGGCTGTGGGCAGAATGGAGAACCTTGATTCACGGTGATGCCTTTTACTGAATGTTAAAATGCTCAACCTGAACTAGGTTGCGTAGCTAAATTGCCACTTAATTGAGAAGAGTATTAATAACATGATAACTGACTTAAAGCAATGCATCACTTGTGCCATTTTATTTTTGAATTTTTCTTACATGTATATAGTTTGTTTTAAAAAATTCAGAAAGTGAAGGTAATTAAAAAACATTTTCATTACTATTCTAGTATAGTGAAAATTGTAATGCTGGCCTTGTGTCTTAAGGTGGCAGTGCCAGTTCAGTTTAGAAAAGTCTGTAATAGACTTAGGGCTGGTCAGTATGTTGGGGAAAATGGCAGTTTGTATGCCAGGGGTTTATTAGGATTTACTGAGTGAAGTGTTCACTTTGGTCTGCTGTGTTTAAGCTTGGGTTTGGTTGCATATGTACTTTTTGTTATGGCAAGAGGAGTGTCAAAAGCAGCAAACAGTTTGTGAGAGACTTCAACAGCTTTGACTGACAACTGATCAAGGATTGTTTCTAACGTGAGTCTTGGAAGACAGTGACTGTTTTCCACCAACACAGTCCTCTAGTAAACGTTACACAAGCATGAATCATGTCCTGTAGAGATGTCAAGGAAATAAGGAAACTAACTGGTAGCAGAGACAAAAGGATGCTTCATGAGTCTGGCCACTATTTAGATTAAAGTGAGAAGTGGGAGTATAGGGGGAATTCTTGTATATGATATAAATCTGCCCAGTTCTCTCAAACAGCATTTCTGTGGGCTTTTGGGCAGTGTCTGGTTTGGGTACACTTTCGCTCAGGCTTGTGGATTTTGGCTGTTCGTTTTGTGTTGTTTTGTTTTGTTTTTTAAATCTATGAGGATGCCTGTTGAATTTGTCATATTCTTTCCATGGACTTGATCAACTTGAAGTACCTAAATTTGCTTTTATCTCCAAGGAATTTAATTGAATCTTTTCCCAGAGATCAACTCTTCTGGCTCGGTTTTATTTGGCCTCATAAGGATATAAAACAGTTGAAACCATGGTGGCATAAATTTTGCAGAAAATATTAGTATTATTAATTTTACTTAATTTAAACATAATGTATTAGAAAATAGAAAAACAGGTATCTTTTCTACTCTGGAATGTTTTGTAGGTTCAGAATTTTTTTAAAAAAAGAGAACAGAAAACCAGCATATTTTCTGTCTAGATGTGTGGTTTTTTCCTTCTGATTTCAATTTTTGTTCTTAAAACATTGAAATCTGTCATATGAGGCCTGATTTATCTTGATGGGACTTCATTACTTTGGTCACTTCTATTGGGTGACTGGCTGCCAGTTTACCTGAGCAAACTGAGCAAACTGTTGGGGCTTTTTTGTTGTTTTGTTCATGTTCAGGAACATCTTTTTTTGCCGTTGTGTTTCTAGTTTGAATGAAATTGTAGGATGGTTTGGGTTGGAAGGGACCTTAAAGATCATCTCATTCCAACCCCCCTGCCATGGGCAGGGACACTTTCCACTAGACCAGGTTGCTCAAAGCCCCATCAAGCCTGGCCCTGAACACTCCCAGGGGTGGGGCATCCACAGCTTCTCTGGGCACCCTGTGCCAGTGCCTCACTACCCTCAATAGACAATTTCTTCCCGATAGCTAATCTAAATCTGCCCCCTTTCAATTTAAAACCTTTATCCCTTGTCCTATCCCTATATGCTCTTGTAAAAAGTCCCTCTCCAGCTTTCTTGTAGGCCCATTTAGGTACTGGAAGGTTATTTAAGGTCTGCCTAGAGCCTTCTCTTCTCCAGGCTGAGCAACCCCAACTGTCTCAGAAGATTAAAAAATTTTAATTTCCCTTCTTCTCATGGTGGAAGATTGCAAGAATATAGTCTTCTGTGTGTTATAGAATGAGGTGGTAATCACAGAGCAGTCTTAAATTTAGTATTCAAAGTCTGGACAGGTTTAGAGTAGTTGACAAGTAAATAGCATATGTTTCTACCCAGTAGTGTACATTTAATTCTCACTCTCCCCCCTTTCTGGTGGATTTTTTTCTTTCTTCTTTTAAGAGTGAGCTGCAAACTTTACACTCTGAATTCGGAGTCTCTTCAGAGGTGACTGAGGCTTGTAGTTATTACCCAACTAAATACAAGTTACTCTTACAGAGATTTTGTGCTTCACTGGGATTTGTATTTCTGCTTGTATGTTCAGGGATAACTGGATTATATGAAGATAAAACTCTTCAGAGTATTTAGATTTTATTTCTTTGGCAGTCACAGCACCATGTTATTAAGCAGTGAGGGACTGTCCGTGCCTGTTTGCAAGCATTGGCCCAGCTGCACCATTTAGTGCTGCAGCCTGCAGAGGCAGTGAAAGATCCCTGCTGAAGTGGCCACATTTCGATCCAGTTCCAGTGGATTTGCAGTCTTGTATACTATTGTGTAGTGGTCCAATATGGATGTTCTTACCATTGAGAAAGGCAAAGGGCAGATAACAAATGGTGGTTTTTAATTGCCTTAAAATTTTTTTCATTATTTAAGGTGGGACCACCTCCAAGTACTTACCTTTTCACTGAGGCTTCATTCTGTAACCTCAGAGGTGATAGATTAAGAGGGATGCGTGAGTTGACATGTTTCTTCTCCTACAGTTGTTACAAGGTACTTATATGAGCATGTTGCACTGTAACCACAGACAGTTCCACAGCTCACAAGAAGCCCTTGGAAATGACCTGCTTTCCTGATGGCTCATCTTACTCTTGCACGTGGGACATCAAAGTATGTCTCTCTGTTCTTCACAGCAAAGGAAGGGTCAGTACGTGTGTATGGGTGCAACAAAGTACAAAATGGATTCAGGGTCAGCTTCAAGCTAAATTTTGCTGGAGTTTTGTCTACTGGTTGCTAAAAAGAAGGGGAAGAGGAACAGCAGTAGTGGCAGTGGTGGGGAAAAAAAATGGAATTGGAACATGGAAGGGGAAACCAGAGAACTAAAGCCATCTACTGCCTGTGGTGCACTCATGAAGGGGGTCCTCAAATTTTTTATTACATAAATGAGTTAAATGCTTATATATATATATATCTTTAAAAGAACGCTTTTAATTCTTTATGCTGCTTATAGCTTTAGTTTATGCTGAGGACAGCATATTTCGAGGACTATATATGAGAAGAGGGATCATATGGGATGATAGTAAGTCAAGCCAAGGATTCAAAACTCTCAAACCCAGCAAGGAAGATTAAATGCTTTTTATTATTTTCTTGGAAATATCTAGTTAGTGAAATGCTGCTTCAGATCTTCCAAAGGAAGTTTCTTGCTAGATTTGTCAAAATGCAAC